>ONZH01002066.1:0-106301 GCA_900303285.1 Rhinella marina
GACCAAATCCATGTTGGAATACATTGCGGAGAACCTGGCTCGGGGCTTCATTAGGAAGTCTTCTTCTCCAGCTGGGGCAGGGTTTTTCTTTGTGGCAAAAAAGGATGGGTCTTTGCGACCTTGCATAGACTACCGTGGTCTCAATGCAGTGACGGTCAAAAATCGGTACCCCCTGCCTCTGATCGCAGAGTTGTTCGATCGCTTCAGGGGGGCCACTGTCTTCACCAAATTGGACCTCCGGGGTGCCTATAACCTCATACGCGTCAGGGAAGGTGATGAATGGAAGACCGCTTTTAATACCAGGGACGGGCACTATGAGTACCTGGTCATGCCTTTTGGCCTGTGTAACGCCCCAGCGGTTTTTCCAGTCGTTTGTCAATGACATCTTCCGTGATCTTCTTCTGAAGTGCGTAGTAGTCTACCTGGACGATATACTCGTTTTCTCGGCCAATATGACCGATCATCGGCGAGCGGTTCGATCGGTACTCTCTAGGTTGCGTGCCCATCGGCTATATGCCAAGCTAGAGAAGTGCCAGTTCGAACAGTCCAGTCTGCCATTCTTAGGGTACATCGTTTCTGGGGTAGGGTTACAAATGGACCCCCAGAAATTCGACGCAGTACTAAAATGGCCTGAACCCCGTACTCTGAAGGCTGTCCAGAGGTTCCTGGGGTTTTCTAATTACTACAGACAGTTCATTCCCCATTTCTCTTCTCTGGCAGCACCTCTTTCCGCACTCACTAAAAAAGGGGCTAATCCTAAGAACTGGACCCCTGCTGTGGAGAGGTCCTTCGCCTCTCTTAAACGGTGTTTTGTGGAAGCGCCAGTACTACATCGGCCAGACACCACCAAGCCGTTTTGTGTAGAGGTTGATGCCTCGTCAGTGGGTGCAGGTGCTATGCTTTTCCAGAGAAACGAAGTAGGGAAGAAGGTTACTTGCGCCTTCTTCTCTAAGCTGTTTTCTCCTGCCGAGAGGAATTACGGCATTGGGGACCGAGAACTGTTGGCTGTGAAGTTGGCACTGGAAGAATGGCGTCATCTCCTGGAGGGTGCCGCTTTTCCAGTGCACATATTCACAGACCATAAGAACCTCACTTATATTCAGTCGGCACAGAGGTTAAATGCCAGACAAGCCAGGTGGGCCCTGTTCTTTTCCAGGTTCAACTTCATCCTCCATTATGTCCCTGGGGAGAAAAATCTGCGGGCTGACGCCCTGTCTCGGTCCTTTGAGACCGAGGAGGATGAGGAAGTTGAGCCTCGGTTGATAATCCCCACCGAAAAACAACTAGTGGTGAATCCAGTGGCGATCAACAGGGTTCCCCCTGGCAAAACATTGGTTCCGCAATCACGGAGGGAGGAGGTTATGTCTTGGGGACACTCCTCTCGGGTGGGGGGTCACTTTGGTGTCCGACGCTCAGTGGAGCTTATATCGCGACATTATTGGTGGCCTACTCTGGTTGCGGATGTCCGGGCATATTTGCAGGCATGTGTGACCTGCACACGTAACAAACCCTTGCGTCAGCGCCCCGCAGGGTTATTGTCCCCACTCCCGGTGCCAAACTCTCCCTGGCAGGTGTTAGGGATGGATTTTGTGACCGATCTGCCCATCTCTCAAGGGAGGAAAGTGATCTGGGTGGTCACAGATCATTTCACCAAAATGTCCATCCTGGTGGCCTTGCCTGGCCTACCTTCTGCTAGGGAGTTGGCACGCTTATTTACCCGGCACATTTTTCGGGTGCATGGTATGCCCGAAAAGATTGTGTCGGATCGGGGGCCACAGTTTTCTGCCCATTTTTGGAGAGCTTTGTGTCGGCTGCTCCAGGTTGAACTCTGCCTGTCATCTGCTTTTCACCCGCAGAGTAATGGATTGGTGGAGCGTATGAACCAATCCATGGAAACATATCTGCGCCACTTTGTGTCGGCCAGGCATGACGACTGGGTAGAATTATTACCCTGGGCAGAGTTCGCTCTGAATAATGCAGTGGCAGATTCAACTGGTCAGACACCGTTCTTTTTGCTGTACGGGCGACATCCGCAAATTCCGTTGCCCATACCTGTGGCATCTGACGTGCCAGCTGTAGCTGATTGGGCAGCGCATGCCCGAGAGGTCTGGGACCAGGCTCAGTCCTCTATGGTCGCGTCCAAAGACAGAATGCGTGTAACGGCTAATACCAGACGCAGACCCGCATCTGAGATGTCGCCGGGTGATCTAGTCTGGCTCTCCTCCCGCAATCTTCGGCTTCGAGTGCCCTCTCTTCGTTTTGCTCCTCGATACGTTGGTCCCTTTAAGATTTTGGCCCGTCTTAACAGTGTCGCATATAAGTTGCGCATGCCTCCATCTTGGCGTATCGCCAATGCCTTCCATGTGTCACTCCTCAAACCAGTGGTGATGAACCAGTTTTCTCGGCAACATCCGGAGGAATCCGAGTCACCACAGGATGACTTCGTGGTACATGAGATTCTGGATTCCAGAACTGTTCATGGTCGGTTATTCTACTTGGTGGACTGGGAGGGCTATGGGCCAGAGGACCGTACATGGGAGCCGGTAGAGAATATCCACGCTCCTCGTTTGGTGGCTGACTTTGAGCGCCATCGTGGACGGGGTGAGGGATCGGGCCGAAGAGGGGGGGGTAGTGTTAGGACGACGCGCCGCGTGACAGCACAGCCCCGCCGTCTAGCGCGATCACATTGACCGTTGCGGTTTTACTGCTATAGTCTGTATGGTCTCTATGCTGAGATCTTGGGGTGTGGCTGCTCCTAGACTCAGTTGAGTGACAGATGCAGTGTCCTATCCGTGGGAGTACTGGGCTGCGGGTCTTGTCCAATCAGGCTACACCCCTCCCTATATAAGGTTGTGAGTTTGACACGCCCGCTGCCTAGCACCAAAGCAATTGTATTGAGAGAGCTGGGAGCCGGCCTGTGTGTCTGCTAGCATCAAGTGGATGCTACTCCTCTTTCCTACTATCTGTCCCGGTAATGCCTCTTGTCGACTCTGAGACATTGGCGCATGGGGAGCCGGCCCCTCTATTCTTCCGCCTGTCTCTTGTACTTGAGTGAGCCTTTTTGTTTAGGCAGCAGGAGTCTGTGTGGCTGTTGTGGTTGTGGCTCGCGCTCTGGGCCTCTGGCCAAGGCCACAACTCTACTTATAATTTAGTATCCAGGGTGTACGTCCCTGTTCACATTTGATCAGGTTTTGTGTTGACTATTCTCTGTGGTGTTAACAGAGAGAGTCCGTTGCTAGTGGCAACGAGCGGATCCAACACAGCTGCACCTGAGCTGTATTATCAGGTGTCCAGCGGGTCCTCGCTGCACTATATTATGTTATTTTTTTAATATAGTGTGGCAACCGTAACACATACCTTATGGGAATAAAAGGTTAAGGAACAAGAAAAAAACAATGTGGATAAATAGATCTGTAAAGAAATCAATAAATGACAAACAGAAAGCATTTAAATCACTAAAACAGGAGGGGAGCGAGGAAGCATTGAAAAACTATAAGGAAAAAAATAGAATATGTAAAAGACAAATAAAAACAGCAAAACTAGAGACCGAGAGACTAATCGCCAAAGAGAGTAAAACTAACCCTAAAATGTTCTTTAATTATATAAATGGTAAAAAGTATAAACTTGAAGGTGTCGGCCCCTTACAGAGTAATGAGGGGGGAGTTGCAGAGAGCGATGAGGAGAAAGCAAAGCTACTAAATATCTTTTTCTCCACTGTATTCACTGAGGAAAATAAACTGTCAGATGAAATGCAGAATATAAAAGTAAATTCCCCATTAAAAGTGCCCTGTCTGACCCAGGAAGAAGTAGAGTTGCGTCTTAAAAAGATTAAAATAGACAAATCGCCAGGACCGGATGGCATACACCCCCGTATCCTAAGAGAATTAAGTAATGTCATCGCCAGACCCTTATTTCTGATATTTTAAGGACTCTATACTGACAGGGAGTGTTCCACAGGATTGGCGCATAGCAAATGTGGTGCCAATATTCAAAAAGGGTCCAAAAACAGAGCCCGGGAACTATAGGGAACTGTTTGAGGGTTTTCTAAAAGATGCTATCTTGGAGTACCTCAATGAAAATAAACAAATAACTCCATATTAGCATGGCTTCATGAGGGATCGGTCATGTCAAACCAATTTAATCAGTTTCTATGAGGAGGTAAGTTCTAGACTGGACCGCGGCGAATCAATGGATGTCATATATCTGGACTTCTCCAAAGCATTTGACACGGTACCACATAAAAGGTTAGAATATAAAATGAGAATGCTTGGCCTGGGAGAAAATGTCTGTATGTGGGTAAGTAACTGGCTCAGTGATAGAAAACAGGAGGGTGGTTATTAATGGTACATACTCAGATTGGGTCACTGTCACTAGTGGGATACCACAGGGGTCAGTATTGGGCCCTATTCTCTTCAATATATTTATTAATGATCTTGTAGAAAGCTTGCACAGTAAAATATAAATTTTTGCCGATGACACTAAACTGTGTAAAGTAATTAACACAGAAGAGGACAGTACACTGCTACAGATGGATCTGGATAGACTGGAGGCTTGGTCAGAGAAGTGGCAGATGAGGTTTAACACTGACAAATGTAAGGTTATGCATATGGGAAGGAATAATGCAAGTCACCAGTACACACTAAATGGTAAAACATTGGGTAACTCTGACATGGAAAAGGACTTAGGAATTTTAGTTAACAGCAAACTAAGCTGTAGAAACCAGTGTCAGACAGCTGCTGCCAAGGCCAATAAGATAATGGGTTGCATCAAAAGGGGCATAGATGCTCGTGATAAGAACATAGTCCTGCCACTTTACAAATCAGTAGTCAGACCACCCATGGAGTACTGTGTACAGTTCTGGGCTCCTGTGAACAAGGCAGACATAGCAGAGCTGGAGAGGGTTCAGAGGAGGGCAACTAAAGTAAAAACTGAAATGGGTGGACTACAGTACCCAGAAAGATTATCAAAATTAGGCTTCTTCACTTTAGAAAAAAGACAGCTGAGGGGAGATCTAATAACTATGTATAAATATATCAGAGGTCAGTACAGAGATCTCTCCCATGATCTATTTATCGCCGTGACTGTGACGAGGGGCATCCTCTGCGTCTGGAGGAAAGAAGGTTTGTACACAAACATAGAAGAGGATTCTTTACAGTAAGAGCAGTAAGACTATGGAACTCTCTGCCTGAGGAGGTGGTGATGGTAAGTTAACTAAAAGAGTTCAAGAGGGGCCTGGATGTATTTCTGGAGGGTAACAATATTACAGGTTATGGTTACTAGAGAGGGGTCGTTGATCCAGGGAGTTATTCTGATTGCCTGATTGGAGTCGGGAAGGAATTTTTTCCCCTAAAGTAGGGAAAATTGGCTTCTACCTCACAGGGATTTTTTGGCTTCCTCTGGATTAGAGATGAGCGAATCTATTCGCTGCTTCATAGATTCGTATCGAATCTTTAAAATTTTCTTCTCCGAAGCGAATCCGAATTTTGTCGTATTCGCTTCGTATTATTCATAGACATACACAAAAATTTGACCGCTAACTATACGTAAGACACGTATGAAACGTCAGTAAATTTACGCATTCTGCGTACGGCGGGAAAATGACATTCCGCCCCCGCAAGAGCGGGAAAGTGTAGATACGCCCCCCTCAGAACTAGATAAAAACAAAAGTATGCTAAGGATTCGTAAGCACTTTTGTATGCTCATGTGTACGTGTTCACATAAGTTGCGTACCTTTAACAAGTGTACGTTCGTTATTAGTGTGCAAATGTTCGCAAAACACCACATAATAACGTATGATTTGTACGCAGCTTCGTCGAATAGATTCGTATTCGTTCGAATCTTGTGAAGAATTCGAGGAATATTCGGCGAAGCAAACAGGCCAAACTGGATGGACAGATGGTCTTTCGGTCTTATAAACTATGTTACTATGTTACTATGTTAAGGTGCCCAGAGGGGCGTTATTTTCTCTTGAATGAGCCCAGGAATGTCTCCATCTAGTGCCCAAGCCAGCCCTTATGCAAAGCCCAAGCACGCCTCCTCCTCACTCAGACATGATGCCCCTGCTGCACCATATCCACCCACCCCGCTGCTCAGTCACAATCAGATCATAACCCCACCTACCACCTCCTTAATTGGTGCACGTCTAGTTCCATAGTTGAGGCAGATGAGGCAGAAACAATTACTCAAATTACATCATTAGGACATAGTGCACTTAAGCACATGCTGTGACCTGACGCTTAAGCACATGCTATGACCTGGCGCTGTGTGACATTAGGTCCCAGTGCAGTGCGTGAAGGAGAGAATAGAAGATCTCTGGAGTGTCGGCAGTGCCCCCATAGGAAAGTTAAGTATTTTAGTTCACTGCTGGAGGAACTAATGGCATTGGAGGGGGAACTGATGGCACTGGGGGGGGGGGCAACTGATGGCATGTGGGAGCTTATGTCACTGGTAGAGCTGGTCCCACTGGAAGGGGAACTGATGGCACAAGGGAGGGGGAACTGATGGCGCTGGGGGGGAGCTGATGGCACTAAAGGAGTTCATGACACTGGGGTTAGCCGGTGGAACTGGAGGGAGCACATACCACTGGGGGAGACTGATGGCAGGGGGGGCTGATGAGTTTTTTTAGAAAAAGTTCATTTAATTCGTTTTTTCTTTTAGAGTACTCGATTAATCATTGGATTAATCAGTAACATACTCTGATTGTGACTGAGTGGCGGGGTGGGCGGAGACAGTGCAACAGGGGCCTGAGTGAGAAGGAGGCGTCTTGGGCACTGCATGTGGGCGGGCTTGGGCACTAGATGAAGGTGTTCCTGGGTGATTCTGGATGATTGCATACCAAATAAAGTAGATTTTCTGAAAATAGAAAACAATAATTGCAGAAAGAAAGGTACATCTTGAAATAAAGGACTATGTGCTATTAGGCAATATTTTAAAATGAATAGCGATGATGCTTTAAATGCTGTAGTAAATAATTAAAGGCGAGATCATTTTTTTAGAATGGAGTGATATCCTCAGGTTTCGTATATGCCCTTCAAAGGCACTTCAAAACTACAATTGATATCTAAAACGGGTTTTATACTTTTTTGAAATTTGAAAAAATATTTCTAAACTTATTGGTCTTGAAATGTTCTAAAAAATAAAAAGGATGTGTAACACAATGATGACAATATAAAGACGTAATTGTTAATTACTAACAATTTTATATGGTATAGTATTAGTGTTTAGCTATTCAAAGTTAAAGGGGTTGTCCGGGTTCAGAGAAGAACCCGGACATACCTGCAATTTCACCCAGGCAGCCCGCCTGAAGAGGGCATCGGAGCATCCTATGCTCCGATGCCCTCCTTTGCCCTGCGCTAATTAGCGCAGGGCAAAGGAATTTAGCCAGGTTCCGGTGACGTACCGGTCCCTGCCGGGCAGAGGCTTCCGCCCGGCAGTGAGCCGGTGATGTCATCGGCGCTGATGGACGGGCTTTAGCGCTGCCCTAGCCAGTAAAACGGCTAGGGCAGCGCTAAAGCCGGCCCACTAAGGCCGGTGACGTCACCGAACTCGCTGCCGGGCGGAAGTACCCGCCCGGCAGCGAGTATTTATAAACAAAAGAGACCTTGCCCTGCGTGATCTAGCGCAGGGCAAGGGGGGGGCATCGGAGCATGAGATGCTCCGATGTCCTCTTCAGGCAGGCTGCCTGGGTGAAATTGCAGGTATGTCCGGGTTCTTCTCTGAACCCGGACAACCCCTTTAATAAAGTGGAATGAGGCTGAATTGTGGAAATGAGGCTTGCCATGAATCCGAATCCGAATTTCTTGGCGCTTCGTGGTAACAAATCCATTTTTTCTGAAATGGTGTTAAAAGAAAAATACATACTCACCTCATCCATTTGATCGCAGAGAGGACATAGTTACATAGTTGAATAGTTGTTATGGTTGGAAAAAGACACAAGTCCATCAATTCCAACCTGTAATCCTGCTATATCCATTCCTGGATGGACATTGATCTTCCTTTTAAAAAGGGGTTGGGCCAAGGGAAATGGTGAGTAGAACAAGATTTCTATACATTGTCATAAGCCTCAATTTTATGTTGAATTAAAAAGGCATCTAAACCCTTTTTAAAGCCATCTACTGTATTTGCTGTGACCAGTTCCTGCGGCAGGCTATTCCAGAGATTCACAGACCTTACTGTAAAGAATGCTTGTCTCTTATGACTGAATCTTTTTTCTCCAGTCGTAGGGAGTGGCCTCTTGTTTTTTGAGGGGGTTTAATACAGAATAGCTTCCCTTGATATTTTTTGTATGGTCCTTTTATATTTGTACAGGTTAAATCATATCCCCCCTTAGACGTCTTTTTTCAAGGCTAAATAAGTTCAGTTCATTTAATCTTTGCTCATAACTAAGATCTTCCAGGCCCTTTATGAGTTTAGTGGCTCTCCTCTGTACCTTTTCTAACTCCAGGGCATCCTTTTAATGCACTGGCGCCCAGAACTGAACTGCGTATTCAAGTTGAGGCCGCACCAACGCTTTGTATAGTGGCAATATTACATCCTTGTCTCGCGAGTCCATACCTCTTTTAATACAAGACAGAATTCTGTTGGCCTTAGAGGCAGCTGACTGTCACTGCATGCTGTTATTTAGTCTATGATCTACTAATACACCCAGATCCTTCTCAACAAGTGACTCTCCCAGTGTTACTCCCCCTAGGACATATGCTCCATGCAGATTATTCGCCCCCAAGTGTATAACTTTACATTTATCTAAATTGAACCTCATTTGCCAAGTGGAGGCCCAAACAGTAAGTTTGTCCAAGTCAACTTGCGACCATCTTGATTGAGGAAAACGTCATCACATCAGCGCCTTTTCTTTGATTAAGATGGCTGCGATGGCCTCTCTGCAATCAAATGGATGATGTGAGTATGTATTTTGTGTTTTAACCCCTGATTAATCAGATGCCAAGATCAGTGTTGAACATCCGAGGGGTTAAATGACGGGAGTAGTGCGAACACTGTTCTCCATCATTGAGCCGGCTCCATACAATGTAATGCGATTCGTTACGAAGGAATTCATAATGAATCTAATTTCTTGTCGAAGTTCGGCGAAGCAGCCGAATCGTTTTTTGAAATCTTCACTCATCACTAATAGTTATATGTCTTGATCTGTTAAAATTATAAAAAAACATAGTGCTCCTCCTGCTTCCCAGGTCCACTGCTTATCTGTCAGGATGTCAGTATGATGCCTTTTATTATTTTAACCCTTACACTCCCAGCGCCGTACATGTACGGCGCAAAAATCGCTGCCGCAAGTCCCAGCGCCGTACATGTACGGCGCTCTGATCGGGCGGGTGCAGGAGCTGCGCCCGCCCGATCAGCGGCAGGGGTCCGGCTGTGCCCAAGTGCCGGACCCCTGCTGAATGCGCCAGCATCGGTGAAAACACCGATGCCGGCGCATTAACCCTTCATGTGCCGCGGTCAGCGCTGACCGCGGCACATGCGGTGTGCGGGAGAGTAAAGACTTCAGGATGGCGAGCGGGGGGGCCATCGGGTCCCCGCGCTGCTGTGACGGGGACCTGATGGCTCTGATAGCAGCCCGATGCCTTCCTTAGGCATCGTGGCTGCTATCCCTGCGTTCCTGTGCGATCCAGCCCCCTGGATCGCACAGGAAGCAGGCTGTAAGTGTATTACACTGAGTAATACACTTACAGCCAATGCATTACAATACAAAAGTATTGTAATGCATTGTAAAGGGGATCAGACCCCCAAAAGTTAAAGTGGAAAAAAAAGTTAAAAAATGGAAAAAATTATTTTTTTTTCCTAAAAAAAAAATAATAATAAAAGTTTCAAGTAAAAAAAAAAAAAGCTGTTTTCCCAAAAAAAGCTAAAAAAAATTGTAAAAAAAAGGTAAAAAAAGAAAGATAAACATATTAGGTATCGCCGCGTCCGTATCGACCGGCTCTATAAAAATATCACATCATCCACCCCGCCAGGCGAATGCTGGAAAATTTTTTTTTAAAAAACGTGCCAAAACAGACATTTTTTGGTCACCTTCCCTTACAAAAAGTGTAATAGCAGGCGATCAAAAAGGCGTATTTACCCCAAAATGGTACCAATCAAACCGTCATCTTGTCCTGCAAAAACGATACCCTACCTGAGACAATCGCCTGAAAACTGAAAAAAATATGGCTCTTTGAAAATGGCAACACAAAAAAAAAGATTTTATTCTGTTCTAAAATGCATCTAATGTGTAAAACTTTCCAAAAATAAAAAAGTTACACATATTGGGTATCGCCGCGTCCGTAACAACCTGCTCTATAAAAATATTACATGAGATGGCCCCCCAGGCGAATGCTGAAAAAAATGTTTTTAAAAAACTTGCCAAAACAGACATTTTTTGGTCACCTTCCCTGACAAAAAGTGTAATAGCAGGCGATCAAAAAGGCGTATTTACCCCAAAATGGTACCAATCAAACCGTCATCTTGTCCTGCAAAAACGATACCCTACCTGAGACAATTGCCTGAAAACTGAAAAAAATATGGCTCTTTGAAAATGGCAACACAAAAAAAAGATTTTATTCTGTTCTAAAATGCATCTAATGTGTAAAACTTTCCAAAAATAAAAAAGTTACACATATTGGGTATCGCCGCGTCCGTAACAACCTGCTCTATAAAAATATTACATGAGATGGCCCCCCAGGCGAATGCTGAAAAAAAAATTTTTTAAAAAAACTTGCCAAAACAGACATTTTTTGGTCACCTTCCCTGACAAAAAGGTGTAATAGCAGGCGATCAAAAAGGCGTATTTACCCCAAAATGGTACCAATCAAACCGTCATCTTGTCCTGCAAAAACGATACCCTACCTGAGACAATTGCCTGAAAAACTGAAAAAAATATGGCTCTTTGAAAATGGCAACACAAAAAAAAGAT
Organism: Rhinella marina; assembly: GCA_900303285.1. Lineage (NCBI taxonomy): Eukaryota > Metazoa > Chordata > Amphibia > Anura > Bufonidae > Rhinella > Rhinella marina. The sequence goes on from ONZH01002066.1 coordinate 10,907, forward strand.
TTTATTCTGTTCTAAAATGCATCTAATGTGTAAAACTTTCCAAAAATAAAAAAGTTACACATATTGGGTATCGCCGCGTCCGTAACAACCTGCTCTATAAAAATATTACATGAGATGGCCCCCCAGGCGAATGCTGAAAAAAAAAATTAAAAAAAACGTGCCAAAACAGACATTTTTTGGTCACCTTCCCTTACAAAAGGTGTAATAGCAGGCGATCAAAAAGGCGTATTTACCCCAAAATGGTACCAATCAAACCGTCATCTTGTCCTGCAAAAACGATACCCTACCTGAGACAATCGCCTGAAAACTGAAAAAATATGGCTCTTTGAAAATGGCAACACAAAAAAAAGATTTTATTCTGTTCTAAAATGCATCTAATGTGTAAAACTTTCCAAAAATAAAAAAGTTACACATATTGGGTATCGCCGCGTCCGTAACAACCTGCTCTATAAAAATATTACATGAGATGGCCCCCCAGGTGAATGCTGTAAAAAATTTTTTTAAAAACTATGCCATAACAGCCATTTTTTTTCACCTTGCCTCACAAAAAGTGTAATAACAGGCGATCAAAAAGTCTTATGTACCCCAAAATGGTACCAATCAAACCGTCATCTTGTCCTGCAAAAAATGAGCCCCCACATAAGACAATAACTCAAAAAAATAAAAATCAATGGCTCCCGCAAACCAATCCATCAAAATCTGTGCTGCAAAATCCATATGGCGCTCCTTCTGTTCTGAGTCCTGCCATGTACACCCACAGCAGTTTACCACCACATATGGGTGTTGCCGTATTCAGGAGAAAATGGGGAACAAATTATGGGGTGCTTTTCTCCTGTTACCCCTTGTGAATATGAAACATTTGGGGCTAAAGCAACATTTTTATTGGAAGAAATTAAACTTTTCATTTTCACAGCCAAGTGTTTCCAAATTCCATAAAACGGTTAGGGGGTCAAAGTGGCCAGTATCCCCCATAAAATATTCTTTGAAGGGTGTAGTTTCCAAAATGGGGTGACTTTTTGAGAGTTTCCACTGTAGGGGTACGTCAGGGTCTCTCAATTACAAAATGGTGCCTAAAAACCATTCTAGCAAAATCTGCCTCCAAAATCCATATGGCGCTCCTTTCCTTCTGACCGCTGCCACAAACCCATAGAGACGTTTACCACCACATATGGGGTATTTCTGTAAACTGCAGAATCATAGTAATGTATATTGAGGTTTAGTTTGCTGTTAACCCTTGATGTTTTGCAAGAAAAAAATTATTAACATGAATAATCTACCAAAAAAGTGAAATTTTTAAATTTCACCTCCATTTTCCATTAATTCTTGTGGAACACCTCAAGGGTTAACAAAGTTTGTAACAGCAGTTTTTTATAATTTGAGGGGTGTAGTTTCTAAAATGGGGTCATTTATGGGTGGTTTCCATTATGTAAGCCCCTCAAAATCACTTTATATCTGAATTGGTGCTTAAAAAAATGGTTTTGGAAATTTTGTTGAAAATTTGAAAAATGGCTTCTAAACTTCTAAGCCTTCTAACATCCCAAAAAAGTAAAATGACATTTATAAAATGATGCCAACATAAAGTATACATATGGGGAATGTAAAATAATAACTATTTTTGGAGGTATTACTATGTATTTTGAAAGTAGATAAACTGAAATTTTGAAATTTGCAAATTTTTCCAAATTTTTGGTAAATTTGGTATTTTTTTATAAATAAAAATGAAATATTTTGCCACAAATTTACTACTATCGTGAAGCACAATATGTGACGAGAAAACAATCTTAGAATGGCCTGGATAAGTAAAAGATTTCCAAAGTTATTACCACATAAAGTGACACATGTCAGATTTGCAAAAAACGGTCTGGGATTTGAGGTGAAAAGTGGTCCGGTACTGAAAGGGTTAAAGCATTCATTTTTTGTAAGTTTTGTTTTTAATTGCTGTCTGGACAACCCCTTTATGAGGTTAATATAAAAGGAAATATTTTCTTTTATAAACTCTTACTTCATGCATCCATTATGTCTATCACAACGTGCAAGCGGCACTTTCACCACACATTTGGAATAAACCACGATGAGAGATCCTGAACCCTTGTCCACTTCCAGACCTATGATTCTCTGTTCTTCTTCCTCCTGACCACATCTGCAAATAGGAAGAAAAAATTGCAGAATATTGCAGCAAAATTCAAACAATTTAACACAACTTAAAGGGTTTCTGTCACCAGAAATCACCCTATTAAACCAAGTGTCATTTGCAATGAGCAAATGACACTTGATGACAGTAATGTTAGTCTCATATTTCTCCGTCCAGCAGTTTAGCCAAAAAATACGTTTTTATAATATGCAAATGACCTCCCCTAGGTGCAGTAGGCGTGAACCTGCACCTAGGAGAGGCCGTAATAATGCCTCTTACCACGCCTCCGTAGCGCTGATTGACAGGGCCGGGCAGCCAGCTCTTTCGGCTGCCGGCCCTGTACGATCCCGAAATCCCGCGCCTGCGCACTGCGGTAGTACATCCGCGCACGCGCGTTGAAGGAGCCGGGACCCGGGCGGCCGCTGGCTCTCAACGCGCGTGCGCGGATGTACTACCGCAGTGCGCAGGCGCGGGATTTCGGGATCGTACAGGGCCGGGAGCCGAAAGAGCTGGCTGCCCGGCCCTGTCAATCAGCGCTACGGAGGCGTGGTAAGAGGCGTTATTACGGCCTCTCCTAGGTGCAGGTTCACGCCTACTGCACCTAGGGGAGGTCATTTGCATATTATAAAAACGTATTTTTTTGGCTAAACTGCTGGACGGAGAAATATGAGACTAACATTACTGTCATCAAGTGTCATTTGCTCATTGCAAATGACACTTGGTTTAATAGGGTGATTTCTGGTGACAGAAACCCTTTAATATTAATACAGAAATCTAGCAGATATACCTGTCTGCAGGGTATGTCTGGATCTCTTCAAGCAAGATGCTTTGTTTGTAGATATCTCTTTCAAGTATACCCAGTTTAGGAGTAAGAAGATACTTCAGGACAATTCCAGAGTTGGAGCCAAGAAAAATAACAGTTTCATTGCCAAATATACCGCAAGAAGTATCAACGGCAATGTGCCTTAGCTGGTCCCTGGAAAGTTCAACAACAGAAATTTATTTGGATTCTTTTCTTATCGCCAGAAATTTTAGACAATCACAAACATTCATTCAATGGATTCATTCAATGGCTAATCCACTTTTAATTAATTTTGCCATATGACATTCAAATTTCTGAAATGGGTAAATTTACTATTCCCCCTATGCCAGTTTTCTGGCATCAAAAAGTTGCAAAGTCAGTTTTTCAAATTTTTAAATGTCATTGAGATGTTTTTAGCTGCAACTGGCATTTTTACACTGCCCTTACCAGGTTCCACAAAAAATGAAGCCGTCACATGGACCTTCAATATCTTGCGGATCTGCATTTTGAGGCCCACAAAATGCTTGTGTTCATGTACATAAAGCCTTAAAGGGATTGTTTCATTCATTAAGGCAATGTTATTGTTATATCATAATTTAAAATGTAAACAAATGTAATGAAGGCCAGGATAGTTGCACAAGTTTAGTTAAAGAAGTCTCAGAGATATACCTAACCTTAGAGATAAACTCAACTGTGATACATATACAAAGCTGTGTAAATGTTTCCTTACCTGTCATGGTGCAAGGAGAGGGGTAGGATTAGACAACAGTCTATTGTGCCACCTTGCAACCTGTCCAATACTTTGAAAACTGAAGAGGACCAGGAGCAATAAATTTAATGGAAGTGACTGGTCTTGTGGTCGAAATTGATTTTGGAGCCTTGTCTTTGGTGGTCTGGTTTGCATGTGAACTAATTTTGGGGTCTAGGGTTTGAACTCATTTTTGAGTCTAAAACTTGGATCTTAACTTTTAATTTTGAGGTCTTGTCTGTACCTGAATTTATTTAGGAATCTTTTCTAGGGTGGTGCAATTTGGGCTGTGAATTTATTTTGGGTTCTGAATTCATTTTTCAATGTACTAATTACATAGTTACGTACATAGCTGCATAGTTACATAGTTGCTAAGGTTGGAAGAAGACAAAAGTCCATCAAGTCCAACCTGTAATCCTGCTATATCGATCTATGGATCAATGTCCATCTTCTTTTTAAAAAGGGGATGGGCCAAAGGGAAAGGGTGTGTAGAACAAGATTTCTATACATTGTCATAAGCCTCAATTTTATTTTGAATTAAAAAGTCATCTAAACCTTTTTTTAAAGCCATCTACTGTATTTGCTGTGACCAGCTCCTGTGGCAGGCTATTCCAGAGATTCACAGATCTTACTGTAAAGAATGCTTGTCGCCTCTTATGACTCTATGAATCTTTTTTTTCTCCAGTCGTAGGGAGTGGCCTCTTGTTTTTTGAGGAGGTTAAACACAGAATAGCTTCCCTTGATATTTTTTGTATGGTCCGTTTATATATTTGTACAGGTTAAATCATGACGTCTTTTTTCAAGGCTAAACAAATTCAGTTCATTTAATCTTTGCTCATAACTAAGATCTTCCAGGCCCTTTATGAGTTTAGTGGCCTTCCTCTGTACTTTTTCTAACTCCAGGGCATCCTTTTTATGGACTGGTGCCCAGAACTGAACTGCGTATTCCAGTTGAGGCCGCACCAGCGCTTTGTATAGTAGCAATATTACATTCCTGTACCGCGAGTCCATACCTCTTTTAATACAATACAAAATTCTGTTGGCATTATAGGCAGCTGACTGGCATTGCATGCTGTTATTTAGTCTATGATCTACTAATACACCCAGATCCTTCTCAACAAGTGACTCTCCCAGTTTTACTCCCCCCTAAGGCATATGCTGAATGTAGATTATTTGCCCCTAAGTGCATAACTTTAATTTATCTATATTGAACCTAATTTGCCAAGTGGAGGCCCAAACAGTAAGTTTGTCCAAGTCAGCTTGTAACTTATTAACATCTTCCATAGACTGGACTGTATTACAAAGTTTGAAGTCATCTGCAAAAAGAGAAACAGCACTATTAATCCCATCCTCTATGTGATTAATAAGTTAAATAATAGTGGGCCCAGCAAAAAACCTTTGGGGAACACCACTTATAACCGGGGACCATTCAGAGTAGGAATCATTGACCACAATTCTTTGGATACGATCATGAAACCAATTTTCAATCCAATTACAAATTATATTTTCTAAACCAATAGACCTCAATTTACCCATTAGTCATCCATGAGGGACAGTATCAAACGCCTTTGCAAAGTCCAAAAACACAATATCGACAGCCTTTCCTGTCCAGGCATCTACACACCTCCTCATAAAAACAAATCAGGTTAGTTTGACAGCTTCTGTTCTTAGTAAAACCATTTTGGCTTTCACTTATTATATTATTGACAGTTACATAATACTGTATGTAGTCCCGTAGAGGGCCCTCAAACATTTTTCCCACTATGGATGTTAAGCTTACTGATCTACAATTTCCTGGTGAAGACATAGCACACTTTTTGAAAATGGAAACCACATTTGCCTTGCATCAGTCTCTTGGTACAATGTCTGTCATTAAAGAATCTGTAAATACTATGAACAGAGGCAAAGAAATAACTGAACTGAGCTCCTTTAGAACTCTAGGGTGTAATCCATCTGGACCTGGGGCCTTGTTCACCTTTAATTTTTTTACCATATTAAGGACCATATCTACAGTCAGCCAGGTAAGTATGTTATTTGAGGTATTTCCACCCTCATGAGATGCCCTCTCTTCTTTTGTATACACAGAGCTAAAAAACCCATTTAGCAGCTCTGCCTTCTCTCGATCCCCAGTGACAAACACCCCATTACCATCATTTATGGGTCCTACATGTTCTAACCTTGTATTTTTTGCATTTGAAGAATGTTTTAGAGTTGTTCTTACTTTCTTTGGCTACCTGTATTTCATTGTGTATGTTCACTGATTTTATTACCCCTTACATCATTTATTTAGTTCTTTATACTTTTTGATGGCTATAGCTGACCCCTCAAGTTTGTATTTCTTAAAGGCCCTCTTTTTGTCATTTATTGCACTTTTTACACTCTTTATAAGCCATGAAGGGTTTAATTTTATTCGCTTGTACTTGTCACCTCTTATCTAAGTAGATTTAAAGCACTACCATTTAGCATTAGTGTCATTATGTGACAATAGTTGCTTCCAGTCTATGTCCTGAAGTGCAGCACTCAACCCTGGGAAATTTGCCTTTTTGAAATTAAGTGCTTTTGCCCTACGGACCTCAGTTTGTTTGTTTTTTACAGTTTAGTTGGAAATTATACCTGGGCTCTGGCAATCTGGTGTATCCAATAAAGTAATTGATATTCTGCTTGCAACAAGGAGATCATCCGCCATCAAGGTGTGTATAAAAGAATCCAGAAAATCTTTTCTGATTGTTTCAGTGTGTCATTTTCTTCCTCTAACACCATAAGTGGCGTTATAGATTAAAAGGCATTTGTTAGCATATTCCTTAATATAAATGCAGCTTCCAGTGGAGATGCGCACTAAGCTGCTGAGTATACTGTAACTCAATTTGTCCCATGTCATTATATGTTCATATATCTGGACTGCCACAACATATCGACCCAGAACAAATAGAGTTATATTCATCTGCTCAGTGCACATCTCCAAAGGCAGCTGCATTTATATCAAGTGTTGACAGATGACTTTTAAGTAAAGGTCAGGAGACAAAGCTTCTGAGTATCACTTTTGCTTGTGGCCTTCCAGCCATACAGTCTACAGATTATTTTGGACCCAATTTACAAGATTACCAAGACAAAGTATAGAACAGAGTTCAAGTCCAAGCCTATCAGTCTGTCAGCCTCCTTTACGAAAAATTAATTTCAGCGAGGACTGCAAAATGCTGAGCAAAATTGGGGCAAGAATGCAAAACTTTTCACAATTTGAAAAGTACTTCTTCTGATGCCTGATTGTTTACATTTGTTAGAAGAGGTTATGCAATAGAGCTTTTCCTCCAAACAAGTTCTTCTGAAACCATAGAAACAAGCAATAATAAAGGCAGAAAAAGATCACACGGTGCCTACTGTGGTTATACCCTTCTTAGTCATGACAAGCACCTTTAAGTCTTCCTTAATAAGTTTTATGCTTAAACTCAACAGTGTTACAGGGAATCTGTCAACAGTTTTATGCTGCCGTATCGGAGGACAGCCCTGCGTCACTTTAATTAACCCAGTTGTTTTAGAATTGAGCAGCTCTCCCTTCCCCCCTGCTGATGGGTATTACTATTACTGTGTATAGAAGAAAAGCTGCTAATCAGTGTCAAGGGCAGACAGATCGAGGGATCACGGAAAGATGGGAGATCATGAATATGAATACTCCTGAGCTCATGCTCTGTATTGAGTTCACACTGGAGCTGTTTAATACAGATTTAGCAAAACAACTGGGTCAGTTCAAGTACGTGACTCAGCATTTTATCAGGGTTTACGCTATCCTCACATAGCACAGTATAATAATAAGGGACCCAGCACAGAACCTTGGGGTACACCACAAAAAAAAAAAAGGTGCACCAAATAAAAAACGCATATTCATAGTAACATAGTTTAGTAACAAAGTTTATAAGGCCGAAAAAAAGACATCTGTCCATCCAGTTCGGCCTGTTATCCTGAAAGTTGATCCAAAAAAAGGCAAAAAAACACGCTGTGAGGTAGAAGCCAATTTTCCCTACTTTAGGGGGAAAAAATTCCTTCCCGACTCCAATCAGGCAATCAGAATAACTCTCTGGATCATCAACCCATCTCTAGTAACTATAACCTGTAATATTATTACACTCCAGAGATACATCCAGGCCCCTCTTGAACTCTTTTAGTTAACTTACCATCACCACCTCCTCAGGCAGAGAGTTCCATAGTCTTACTGCTCTTACTGTAAAGAATCCTCTTCTATGTTTGTGAACAAACCTTCTTTCCTCCAGACGCAAAGGATGCCCCTCGTCATAGTCACAGTCCTGAGCATAAATAGATCATGGGAGAGATCTCTGTACTGACCCCCGATATATTTATACATAGTTATTAGATCTCCCCTCAGTCGTCTTTTTTTTCTAAAGTGAATAATTCTAATTTTGATAATCTTTCTGGGTACTGTAGTCCACCCATTCCAGTTATTACTTTAGTTGCCCTCCTCTGAACCCTCTCCAGCTCTATTATGTCTGTTTTGTTCACAGGAGCCAATAACTGTACACAGTACTCCATGTGTGGTCTGACTAGTGATTTGTAAAGTGGCAGGACCATGTTCTCATCATGGGTGTCTATGCCCCTTTTGATGCAACCCATTAATTAATTGGCCTTGGCAGCAGCTGTCTGACACTGGTTTCTACAGCTTGGTTTGCTGTTCACTAACATTCCTAAGTCCTTTTCCATGTCAGTGTTACCCAGTGTTTTACCATTTAGTATGTACTGGTGACTTGCATTATTCCTTCCTATGTGCATAACCTTAAATGTTTTTAGGGTTAAACCTCATCTGCCACTTCTCTGTCCAAGCCTCCAATCTATAGAGATCCATCTGTAGCAGTGTACTGTCCTCTTCTGTGTTAATTACTTTACACAGTTTAGTCATCTGTAAAAATTGATATTTTACTGTGCAAGCCTTCTACAAGATCATTAATAAATATATTGAAGAGTATAGGGCCCAATACTGACCCCTGTGGTACCCCACTAGTGACAGTGACCAATCTGAGTGTGTACCGTTAATAACCACCCTTTGTTTTCTATTACTGAGCCAGTTACTTACCCACATACAGACATTTTCTCCTAGTCCAAGCATTTTCATTTTATATACTAACCTTTTCTGTGGTACAGCATCAAATGCTTTGGAGAAGTTCAGATATACGACATCTATTGATTCGCTGCGGTCAAGTCTAGAACGTACCTCCTCATAGAAACTGATTAAATTAGTTTGACATGACCCATCCCTCATGAAGCCATGCTGATATGGTGTTATTTGCTTATTTTCATTATGGTACTCCAAGATAGCATCTCTTAGATAACCTTCAAACAGTTTATCCACAACAGATATTAAACTTACCGGCCTATAGTTTCCAGCAAAGAGAAGTGAGGACAGCATCCTTTTGCAGTGTAGAAAGTGAGTCTTTTATTCCATGAATACACCCAGGTACATGCAACGTTTCGGCTGCTTCCTCAGCCTTTGTCAAGCATGCACATAACAGTGATTACACAACATATATACCCTCCTCCTAGTGACATTACTGGAGGTGACCACGAAGTGAATGCTCAACGTTGTTATTACACAAATTATTCATATACAAGTATGTTGGTATACACCTAATAAATGCAGGTCTACATAACCAAAGGGACCAGTTTGAAATGCATAGTATACTCCACATATTGATAACTTAGATATCTCATACCTCCTATTACTTCCGTTCATGCTCTGTCTTCACGCTAAGTGATATTGAGAGATGCGCATGCGCCAGAGGACATCACGCCGCTCAGCAGACAGATACTTGCAGGGGCGGCGCGCGGTCTATCACGTGAGCGCAAGTATGCTCACGTGCTATGTGACGTCATGTTGCTTAGCAACCTGACGCTACAGCGCTACTTTAGCAATGTATCTGGTCCTGGCACGGATCTGTTTGTACATTTTATGCGCTCCATTTCAAAGAAATATGCAGATAATGGATACATGTTATTAATGGGTCATACATCATCAAATTACCATAATATATCTTTGTGGCCATTGGTTATATATAAATGGTCATAATATGGTAAAGAGAAGGACATTATAAGATCATCTGCATGATAAGGTGTTGTACATAATCTGCTGGCATGTATAGTGTGCATATGTACATATATTCAGTTTTCTATAGTATATATTGTACCATGTCCCATAAGGAAAAAAGGCATTATAGAATAATATACAAAATAAGGAATGAATCTGGATCGCACATCTTCATGCTATGTTTTGATCTAATAATTGCTTCTCAGCATAATTTAACATCGCTTCTCAGCGTAATTAATGGTATACTACCCCTATGTCATATAATGCACATGAGGCATTAGTATACGTTTTGATAAAAAGCATAGGCCCACTCACCGCGCCAAGGTTGCCTCCTCGAGTGGGAACCTACTGTAAATTTGGCGCAGCACTGCGATCACCAGCGCCACAGCACCACGCCGATAGGCAGTAGAGCCCAGCAGCCAGACAGCGCCTCCGCTGCCCAGCTAAGCCACCCTGGCACTGAGATCCACCAACCCACCAGCACAGCACCAAGGCAACGATGGCCGCCGCGCAGCACCGCACCCAACCTTTCTCTGCTCTCAGGAACTCCAACTGAGAGAAAGTAGGAATTTATAAACCCTCATGCAGACAGCTGCTAATTTAAAAACACCTGGGCCGAAAGGGGAGGAGTGCTGATACCAGAGTGAAAAAAAGGGACAGATTCTACAAATATACAGTATACAAAATAAGGAATGAATCTGGATCGCACATCCTCATGCTATGTTTATCATTATACGCACGTGGTTATGCAATTACATTAAAGGGTTTCTGTCACCAGTTTTTTCTGTATAAATCAGGCTGACATTAGAGATGTGCTAATGTCACCTGATTCCAAATATATATCTGTTTTATTTACTGGTGCCCCCATTTTTATATAAAATGAACTTTTATTTTATGCTAATAAGGCCTCTAGGTGCAAGGGGCGTTACCCCTGCTCCTAGAGGCTCTGTTATTCGACAGGACCAGGCAGAGAAGATCACTGATCACATGGTCATGACATCATTGAAGGTCCTTGCAAGCTATGGTGAATGGAGTGTTTCTTCTCTGCCTGGGCCTGTCAATCAACAGAGCCTCTAGGAGCAGGGGTAACGCCCCTTGCACCTAGAGGCCTTATTAGCATAAAATAAAAGTTAATTTTATATAAAAATGGGGGCACCAGTAAATAAAACAGATATATATTTGGAATCAGGTGACATTAGCACATCTCTAATGTCAGCCTGATTCATACCGAAAAAAATGGTGACAGAAACCCTTTAAAGGGATCCTATTCAATGGTATGTGGAGGTTCCACCTTTAGTATTAAGAGGATCATATAGTCTGCTCATGTATCCAGACAGGCAGTTATTAATACAAAACCACTGATTATAAACATGCATATGCGTAAATATGTACATGTCTCACACAATTGGGATTAAAGTTAGATGCATTACACATTAGAGCAAAATACATTGCACACATAACCAGAGCAAGACAATTCCTCTTACCACCCCAGTGTGTTATTTTTAAGAGTCCTTATCATTTAGGCATTTTATCTGTAGAAAACAAAGCAGCAGGTTAGAGACGAGAAGAACAAAATTATTACAAATATAGTCATGTATTTAAAAAAAAACGGGGTCATAGAGAAGTCAATGTTCATCCCTTTTGCATACAAGGTATCCAATTTGTGAATCCACTTAAGTTCCTTCTGTTTTAATACTCTCTCCCTGTCACCTCCACATTTTAGTGGGGGAACATGATCGATCATCCTGTACCTGAGCTGACTAACATTGTGTTTATACTCCTCAAAGTGTTTTGGTACGGGCAATTCTACAGCTTTTTTCCTGATCTTGGACTTATGCTGTCCTTGCATGCATTTTTTGTCTCGCCCACGTATAGTAACCCACAGGGGCACTGTAGTACATAGACTGCATACGTGGTCTGACACGTGTAGTAGCCCTTTATTGGATAGATTTTACCTGTCCTGGGGTGTGAGAAGGGGTTACCTCGCTGAATGGAGTTGCAATGACAGCAACATAGGCAGGGAAAATTGCCGGTTTTAGCTTTAATAAGGGTTGTCTGTATCTGTTTTTTGACTGGACCTATATCTGACCTCACTAGCTGGTCCTACATGTTGCGTGCACATTTATATGCAAGTAATTAAAATGCCTGAAAATCCATCACCGAGGGTAGACCTGTGAATAATGTTCCAATTTTTACGAACTATGTCACCCACCCTCGAGCTCACATTACTGTATGTGCTCACAAACAGTATTCTAGAAGGTCCATCTTTCTGGCGGTTATGTCTTTCCTTGTGAATATCCAGTCTAGCTGTTTCTAACATCTTCTCCAGAAAACCCCTCTTTTTGAATTTATCCGTTATCTCTTTGAGTCGTATGTCAGATGTCGTCTCATCACTCACAATCCTCTTGACCCGAGTGTACTGAGACTTGAGCAAAGAGGAAATCATATGCCCAGGGTGAAAGATTTTAAAGTGTAACAGACTGTTCCTATCTGTGTTTTTCTCATGTAAGTCTGTTATGATGTTGTTGCCCATTTTTTGTACTTTCACATCCAAGAACTGTGGTTCCTGTTTTGAAGATGTCATGGTGAACTGCAGCTGTGGGTCATATGGGTTCAGTTCTGTCAAGTCCATATGGTTAACACATCATCTATGTATCGCCACCAACAAAGGAAATCCTTCCAGTGTGGCGATACATAGATGTGTTGTTCCTCAACATGATTCATGTAGATATTTGCATATGTCAGGGCCACATGGGACCCCATTGTGGTACCCCGACATTGTTTGTAAAAATTGTTCTGAAACCTGAAATAATTCTCGTACATTATGATCTTCATAACCTTTACTGTAGTCCGTTCTCTGCAGGGCTCCATACACTGCATCAATGCCTTTTCGATGGGCGATCGACGTGTATAGGGAAACTACATCGAAGGATACAAGTGTACATGTTTCTGGAACATCGAGATTCTTCAATTTTTTGAGAAAATTTGAAGTATCACGAACATAGGAGGGTGCTCCCGTCACAAAAGTCCTAAGGACTTTGTCCAGGAATTTTGAGATATTGGTGAAGATGGAGTCACTGCCAGAGATTATTGGTCTTTCCGGTTGGTTGTTTTTTATTGATCTTTGGGATACAATATATATCTGGTGTAACTGGATGTTCGATCGTCAGGAAGTTTAATAGTGCATCATCAATTATGTGATTTTGATGTGCCTCAACCAGACATCTCTCAATCTTCCTGGCTATCTCAAATTTAGGGTCTGTGTTCAAAGGTAAGTATACCTCATGATCCGCCAGCTGTCTTTTTATTTCTTCAGCATAATCTTTCTTGTCTAGGATCACTAATGCCCCGCCTTTATCAGCAGGTTTTAATATGATGGTGGGGTCCTGACTGAGGGAGTTGATGGCTGCAATTTCCTGCCTTGTCATGTTGGGGTGAATGAGTTTCTCACCTATTCCCATCTGCCTAAGTGCTTGTATCTCATTGGAAACTATTTCTATGTATGCTTCAACAATGGGGCTGCCCTTGGTGGCATACATGAGCTTTTTTTCTTTAAATTCAATTCCTTCAGTGGTAACTCAGTTGCCTCACCAGATTCAATCGATGTCCTGGTTTCATCTTTGGATTTGTCAGTAAAGTGTGCCTTCAACCTAAGTGTACCGTAAAATTTTTGTAGCTCTACTTACAACTTGAACCAGTCCACCTTATTTGATGGACAATAGCTCAATCCTTTATTTAACGCTTGAAGTTTGGTATTATCTATCTCCCTCGTCTCGACAGGTATCGCTGATACGGGGGTTTCGTTGTTGGATCGTGTCTTAGATCCATGTTTTTTTTTAAAAATGCATGACTATATTTGTAATAATTTTGTTCTTCCCGTCTCTAACCTGCTGTTTTGTTTTCTACAGATAAAACACCTAAATGAAAAGGACTCTTTTAAAAATAACACACTGGGGTGGTAAGAGGAATTGTCTTGCTCTGGTTATGTGTGCAATGTATTTTCCTCTAATGTGTAATGCATCTCACTTTAATCCCAATTGTGTGAGACATGTACATATTTACACATATGCATGTTTATAATCAGTGGTTTTGTATTAATAACTGCCTGTCTGGATACATGAACAGACTATATGCTCCTCTTAATACTAAAGGTGGAACCTCCACATACCATTGAATAGGTTCCCTTTAATGTAATTGCATAACCACGTGCGTATAATGATTGTTCTATAATGCCTTTTTTCCTTATGGGACATGGTACAATATATACTATAGAAAACTGAATATATGTACATGCACACTATACATTGCCAACAGATTATGTACAACACCTTATCATGCAGATGATCTTATAATGTCCTTCTCTTTACCATATTATGACCATTTATATATAACCAATGGCCACATAGATATATTATGGTAATTTGATGATGTATGACCCATTAATAACATGTATCCATTATCTGCACATTCCTTTGAAATGGGGGGCATAAAATATACAAACAGATCGGAGCCAGGACCAGATACATTGCTGAAGTAGCGCTGTAGCGTCAGGTTGCTAAGCAGCATGACGTCACATAGCATATGAGCATACTTGCGCTCACGTGATATACATCGCGCGCCGCCCCTGCAAGTATCTGTCTGCTGAGTGCCGTGATGTCCTCTGGCGCATGCGCAACTCTCAATATAACTTAGCGTGATAAGTGGAGTATACTATGCATTTCAAACTGGTCCCTTTGGTTATGTAGACGTGCATTTATTAGGTGTATACCAACATACTTGTATATGAATAATTTGTGTAATAACAATGTTGAGCATTCACTTCCTGGTCACCTCCAGTGATGTCACTTGTAGGAGGGTATATATGTTGTGTAATCACTGTTATGTGCATGCTTGACAAAGGCTGAGGAAGCAGCCGAAACGTTGCATGTACTTGGGTGTATTCATGGAATCAAAGACTCACTTTCTACACCGCAAAAGGATGCTGCCCTCACTTCTCTTCACTTGATTTGACTATTGGAGCTTCTGGACTAGACTCCTGAAAGGGGACGCGCATTCTGGATGTCACCATCAGCCACTCTAACAGGTGCTGTACCACTTCTTTTTTTCTATAGTTTCCAGACTCCATTTTGGACCCTTTTTGAATATTGGCACCACATTTGCTATGTGCCAATCCTGTGGAACACTCCCTGTCAGTATAGAGTCCTTACATATCAGAAATAAGGGTCTGGATATGACATTACTTAATTCTCTTAGGATATGGGGGTGTATGCCATTTGGTCCTGGCGATTTGTCTATTTTAATCTTTTTAAGATGCCACTGTACTTCTTCCTGGGTCAGACAGGGCATTTTTAATGGGGAATTTACTTTTACATTCTGCATTTCATCTGACAGTTTATTTTCTTCAGTGAATATATTGGAGAGAAAAAAATATTTAATAGCTTTGCTTTCTCCTCATCGCTCTCTGCAACTCCCCCCTCATTACTCTGAAGAACATTTTAGGGTTAGTTTTACTCTCTTTGGCAATTAATCTATCGGTCTCTAGTTTGGCTGCTTTTATTTCTCTTTTACATATTCTATTTTTTTCCCCTATAGTTTTTCAATGCTTCCTCGCTACTCTCCTGTTTTAGTGATTTAAATGCTTTCTTTTTGTCATTTGTTGCTTTTTTTTACAATTCTATTTATCCACATTGTTTTTTTCTTGTTCCTTAACCTTTTATTCCCATAAGGAATGTACCTCTCACAATTAGATGTTAGGATGCTTTTAAAAATCTCCTGATTTGTGACTGTATTTTTATTTTTGAGGACGTTGTCCTAGTTAGTTAGGCCTATGGCCTCTCTTAGTTAGCTTTTTTGAAGTTTGGTATTTTTGTTCCTCCCTGAAGAAACACTGACAATTGGAAGGTTATTACTTTATGGTCACTATTTCCCAACCTGCACATCTGTTCTGTCAGGTCTATTGGTTAATACTAGGTCCAGTATGGCCATCCCTCTAGTCGGGTCCTGAACCAGTTGGGAAAGGTAATTGTCTTTGGTTATTGACAAGAACCTGTTTCCTTTATGAGATGTACAGGTTTCAGTTTCCCAGTCTATATCTGGGTAGTTGAAGTCCCCCATAATAACGAAGTCATTATGATCTGCTGCCTTGCCTATTTTATTTAGTAGTAGATTTTCTGTGGACTCTGGTATATTAGGTGGATTTTATTATTGTTTTTGCCTTCATGTATTTCTACCCACAGTGACTCCACATGTTAATGTCCCTCATTTATATCTTCCCGGAGTGTGGGCTTTAGACAGGAATTTACATAAAGGCAGTCCCCTCCCCCTCTCCGGTTTTGGCGATCCTTTCTTAACAGACCGTAACCCTTGTATGTTAACTGCCCAGTCATAGCTATCATCCAGCTATGTCTCAGTTATTCCCACTATGTCGTAGTCCTCTTCACACATCACTATTTCCAGTTCACCAGTTTTATTAGTCAGGCTTCTGGCATTAGTGTACATATAATTAAGAGGTTATTTTTTCCCCTACACCTTTCCTTCTGAACTGTTCAAGTGCCTCCTTCCATTCCTCCCCCAGTTCCATTACCATGTCCCAGGTCTCTATCTGCACCTATCTGCTATCTTCCCTTCCTATAACATAATTATCCTCCCCCCCAGTCCCTAGTTTAAACACTCCTCCACCCTTCTAGCCATCTTCTCCCTCAACACAGCTGCCCCTTCCCCACTGAGACGCAGCCCATCCTTACGATAGAGCCTGTAGCCAACAGAGATGTCGGTCCAGTTCTCCAGGAACCCAAACCCCTCCTTCCTCCACCAGTTCGTGAGCTGAACCACTTTTTTACCTCCCTAATCTCCCGCTGCCGTTCTTGTGTGGCTCTTGGTACAGATAGTGTTTCGGAAAACACTATTTTGAGATCCTTGCCCTAAGCTTATGACTTTAATCCCTAAAATCATTTTAAAGGATGCTCCATCTACCTCTAACTTTGTCATTAGTTCCGATATGGACCATGACTGCTGGATATTCTCTAGTCCCTCCCAGTAATCTGTCAACCCGATCCGCGATGTGTTGAACTCGAGCACCAGGAAGACAACACACTGTTCGGAGATCCCAGTCTTTGTGACAGATCGCCCTATCTGTACCCCTTATAATTGACTCTCCCACTACCAGCACCTGTCTGGCATGCCCTTCATGCGTAAACTCAATAACCAAAATTAAATAGTACAAATATGTCCACAACCTGAAACAGTAATGCCACAACATACTAGCAGTAATGGAATGATCTTACCGGTATCCGTGGATTGCTCATGTTTCTCAGGTTGCAGGATATATTGAAAATGATAGCATGTCTATGTGTCAGGGCAGTGGTTTCTTGCCCTGGAATGCTATTACAGGTTAATTTTTACCCTGGTAACCTCTTAAATATGGATTCATCCTTGACAAGAGCGGCGCTGTCCAGAACCTTTCCCTGTTATCAAGGCCCTAGATATCCTTACCAGTGGGGCAATGACAATAAGTCCTAAAAGTAGGGATAAGATAAAGAAATGAGTCTCAGCGTGTTTCATCTAGTATATCCCAGGGCTCATCAGGGGTCGGGTAATAAAATATTGTGGGCCAATCAAGGGTTATCAAAAATTGGACTTAACCCCTGGATAGTTCAGTGGATCTGCAGTTGGCTGAAGGACAGATACCAGAGGGTTGTTGTTAATGGAGTGTATTCTGAGCAGAGGCTGGTTACAAGTGGGGTGCCACAAGGATCTGTTCTGGGTCCTGTTCTGTTTAACATGTTTGTAAGTGACATAAGGGACGGCTTGGTAGGGAAGGTTTGCTTGTTTGCTGATGACACAAAAGTGTGTAATAGGGTTGATGTTCCAGGAGGTGTCGGTAATATGGAGAATGATTTATCTTTATTAGATAAGTGGTCAAAACAATGGAAACTTCAGTTCAATGTTTCCAAATGTAAAATAATGCACTTGGGGAGAAGAAATCCTCTATCTGAGTATCGTATTGGCAGTTCTGTGCTAACAAAGACCTCAGAAGAGAAGGATTTGGGGGTAGTCATCTCTGACAGCCTCAAAATGAGTAACCAATGCAGCCAGGCGGTAGGGAAAGCAAATCGTATGCTTGGCTGCATAGCTAGAAGTATAACAAGCAGAAAGAGGGAGATTGTGATCCCTCTGTATAGAGCTCTAGTGAGACCACATCTGGAATACTGTGTTCAATTCTGGAGACCTCACCTGCGAAAGGATATTTCTAAAATAGAATGGGTCCAAAGAAGAGCTACAAAAATGGTGGAAGGTCTAAAGCATAGAACTTATCAAGAAAGACTCCGAGTTCTTAATATGTATAGTATGGAGGAAAGAAGAGAAAGGGGGGACATGATTGAAACCTTTAAATATGTTAAAGGACTGAATAAAGTTCAGGAGGGAAGGATTATTAATAAGAAACTGAACACAAGAACAAGGGGGCACAATCTGAGGTTAGTTGGGGGAAAAATCAAAAACAACATTAGAAAATATTATTTCACTGAAAGAGTAGTAGAAGCTTGGAACAAACTTCCAGCAGAGGTGGTTGATACATCCACAGTAACTGAATTTAAACATGCCTGGGATAAACATGTATCTATCCTAAGATAACAATAAAAGGATAATAAAAGGGCAGACTAGATGGACCAGGTGGTCTTTTTCTGCCGTCAATCTTCTATGTTTCTATGTTTCTAAGGGTTAAATAAAGTTCTCCCCCAAAAAAAGTGAATATAAAGTGAATACTAGTGAGAGTTTCCATTATGGAAGCACTCACTAGTATGCATTAGGTGCAGGGAGCAAGTGAAGCACTGTGAGCACTGCCGGTACTCACCCTCCGTTGTGTTCTTCTCTAGGACAGCTCTGCACTGCAGGTCCTGACTGCGTACAATGTCAGGATGTAATTGTGCGCACTAAGACCTGACGCTGCATGCAGTCAGGTGACAGTGCAGCGAGGGCCAGAGAAGACAAGGGGAACGCGACTGGAGGAGCGGTCGCTGGACCTGGAGAGGAGCGGCGGTGCAGGAGAGGTAAGTGAAGTTCTTTATTTTATCTCTGATCTGAGGTCTGATGGGGGTCTTGCATGGAAGTCTGATCTGAGGTCTGTAGGGGGACTGACATGGAGGTCTGATAGGGATCTGCCATGGGAGTCTGATCTGATGACTGATGGGGGTCTGACGTGAAGGTCTGATTGGGGTCTGATGTGAGTTCCTGATATGGGGGTCTGAACTGAGTTCCTGTTTGGGGGTCTGATCTGAGGATCTGATATGGGGGTCTGAGCTGAGGACCTGATGTGAAGTCTGATGAAAAATATTTTTTTTCTTATCTTCACCCTCTATAAAACCTGTGGTAACATAGTTTGTAAGGCCGAAAAAAGACATCTGTCCATCCAGTTCAGCCTGTTTTCCTACAAGCTGATCCAGAGGAAGGCATGTCTTATTATCAGGTATGTGTTATAAAGCAAAAAATATGGTAAATAAAAGTGGTCAGAAGAGGATTCCACCACCTTCATAAGCACATATGGTGCCATAGTTATGCTGGCAGATCCTGAATGTGTCATCCCCTTCAGTGAGAACACATATGGCAGTCCGTGTCACTTGGTTTCCAGGCATGTCAGGTAGTTCCACCAGTTTTCAATCCAATTACAAACTATACTTTCTAAGTGTATAGTTAGTCTGACAACTTTGGTTCTTGGTAAACCCATGCTGGTTATCACTTATGATATTATTAACAATCACATACTCCTGTATATACTCCCTTAAGAGTCCTTCAAATATTTTTTCCCCAACAAAAGTTAAGCTTACTGCTCTGACCCTGTTTTTTTTGCATTTATATATTTAAAGAATTTTCTGGGATTTGTTTATCTCTCTTTCACCATCTGCCATTCATTCTGTGTCTTTGCAGATTTTTATCTCTTTTTTTTAAAGATTTTATTAAGCCTTTGTAAATTTCAAAGGTTACAACTGACCCCTCAGATTTGTATGTTTTAATTGCCCTTTTTTTGTCATTTATTTCCCTTTTTACAGTAGCTGTAAGTCATGTGGGGTTAATTTTAGCCGTTTATACTTGTTATCTACAGGAATACATTTTGCAGTATAATTACCCAGTGTAGACTTAAAGTACTCCCATTTATCCTCTGTACTGTTATGTGACAGTAGATACTCCCAGTAGGCTGGGTTTACATCATGTTTTTTCCCATTAACATATTACGTTAACGTGTACAGTTTGAAAAAAGGACAGAAGAGTGCTTTTCCTGCAGGGTCCAGTAAAAAAATGCTTACAGTATGTTAACTATTACCTTGGTTTTATTTTATTACAATGGAACTCTACGTATGTTGATGGATGCCACTGTATGGCATCCATCAGAGGCATACGTTTAATAACATACGTTTTTTGTATACGTTAGACATAAGACAAAAATATGTTGTGAAACCAGGCTTAGGCCTCATGCATATGGCCATTGCTTGGCTGTGCCTGTATTGCAGCCTGCAAACAACGAGGCCTTACCGGTAGGATTTGTTTTGCTTTCTTCCCCCATTTTTCAATCTCTCTTGATTGAAAACATTGTGTTCCCTTTTGTTCTACATACATCTTATAATGACTTTTGTAATGCAACAATTAAATAATTAAAAAAATAGCTTGGTCACTAAGGCCCAAAATACATACAGGCCCTGATTTATTAACAGTGGCCAATTTTTAGGGGCTGTGGAAAATGATACCTAGCTTAATAAATAATTATGGTATATTCCAAATAATAATAATATGAAATCTAAATAAATAAAAGTATACAAGTACTGTAAGTCTAGTACTGATCAGATGCAGTTAAGAGGCAGAAGAAAATATCATACTGGGATATCGTGGAGTCAATGTTAAGATGGTGGAATGCTGTAGAGGTCACTTTTAAGGGGACTGTGGAGGTCAATGTTAAGGGGGCGAGGTGCTGTAGAGGTCACTGTTAAGGCTTCGGGCTCTGTGAAGGTCACTGTTAAGGGTGTGTGCCACTGTGCAGGTCACTGTTAAGGGTGCGGGGCACTGTAGAGATTACTTTTAAGGACTTTGGGCATTGTGGGTGACTGTTAAGGGGGCAGACCACTGTGGATGTCAGTGTAAAGGGGGCATGGCATTGTGGAGGTCACAGTTAGTGGGCGGGGTTTTATGGAAGTCACAGTTAAGGGGGCGGGTTTTATAGAAGTCACTGTTAAGGAGGTGGGCTGCTGTGAAGGTCACTGTTAAGGAGGCGAGGTGCTGTAGGTGTCATTGTTAAGGGTGTAGGTCTCTGTGAAGGTCAAAGTTAAGGGGTTGGGCTGCTGTGGAGGTTAATGTTAAGGGGACAGGTCGCTATGGAGAGCACTATTATGGGGTGGGGGGCTGTTAAGGTCACAGTTAATGGGGTGGGGCACTGTGGAGATCACTGTTGAAGGAGCGGGCTGCTGTGGAGGTCAAATTTAAAGAGGTGGGCTGCTGTGGAGGTCAAAGTTAAGGGGGAGGGGTGCTGTCGAGGTCACTGTTATGAGGAACACTGTGGATATCTTCTAGCCTCACACATAAACATTAAATGAAATAGTCGAAATATACCCATGCAAAGCTGTGTCATCCTGCTAATAAATATATATTGGCACACAGCTGAGGGAACACAATTGCATTTTTAAGCCCTTAGTGACATATCTAATTTTAGCCTTAAAAGGTTTGTCTCACCTGGCTCTTCACATGCTCCCTCACAGCTCTCAGGGCCTCAATTCCCTCTTGCTTGGGGCAGAGCTGAAATATGAGATTGAAGGCACTGCAAGCAGGGCAGGGAGGATGCAACTCCACCCCTTGCTTCTGCTAGCTGGCTCCCGATACTGCTACTGTTAGTAGCAGCCTCAGAAATAGCTAAGCAGAGCAGATAGTGACATCTAATGATAAGTTGTTTGTCACAATTTGCTCTCTGTTATCTCAAACAAGTTTCCCCTCCATGCATTTATTGTCCAGTTTGGAGATTAATTCACTGCAAAACTAGGACATTAAAAAACAAAACAAAAATAGATTTATTCAAAATATATAACTAAAAATGACGGAGGACAGTACCAAGTCCCAGTAGTGGGACTATAATGGCAGAAAAACACCTCCGGGTGAATGGGATCAGGCTGCCAGGGTGTTCAAAAATTTAATGACCCCTTAAACAGCACAGCCGCTCTAATCCCAATGTGAATAATCACAAAAAGATAAATCACAGCCTACTGATCCCTGAAGGCTGTGAACGCACCAACTATCATCTGGTGTCTATTGGATGGGAGGTGCACACTAGCATGCACTATGTCCCCCATAGAAGGTTCAGCGTCCACTGCACACAATCAGGGTAAAGTCTGCATATCTAGCGCTGCCTAACAAACTGTTATGCCCTACCCTACGCTCTACGTGTTTCACCCTCCTTACAGGGCTCATCAGTGGCGTAACTACAACTAACTGGGCCCCACAGCAAATTTTTGAAAAGGGCCCCCCCCCAGAAACTTCTTCGCAACACCCAACTCACATGCAACCCTCACTCTTGTGGCTAGTCAAGATTGAGCTCCCCCAGACAATGCCATACAGCCGCTCCATCCGTTTCCTATAGTGTCACTGTATATAATGTCATTGTATAATACTGTTGAGGGGGCCCTGACAATAAAATCTTTTAGTCTCCCTCTTGAGGGGCCCCCTTGTGGGTCTGGGCCCCAAAGCAGCTGCTTCCCCTGCTTCCCCTATAGCTACGCCCCTGGGGCTCATCAGGAGCTATTGGGTGGGTAAAGACAGACAAGACACATAAAGCCGTACGCTTCGTGTGGTGAAGCGACGGCTTCATGCACTAGTGTGGCCGTGTTTTTTTTTACTTAAAAACACCTCCCACAAAGAGGTGGTACCGATCCATGGGTTAACCAATGAGGGGCAGAGGGGCGCGGCTCGCCAATGTTGGCTCCGCCCCCATTCGGCCGGTCCAAGGATACTAGAGGATCGTGTACCGCAATATAGAAGGGATACTAAGGCGGTAAGTATAGGCAAGTCGCAGGTAAAGCTTTCAAAGTATACTGGGCAATAAAGCCACCAAGGAGAAACAAGTAATAAGACAGGTGACCACATAAGATCTCCTATTCAGACTGGGGCCACCAACCAGGGGTGAGGTGGGGGTGCGGTCCTTGTCGGAGTCCCCATGTCCGAGTCTCGAGTCCCCCTTGTCCGAGTCCCCCTCTTGTCATACTAAGAAATGCGCTTAGAGAATGATCCCCCACATCATGTAGTGTAGACCCAGATCCCTGGTCCCAGTGCTCACAGGACAATGCCAGGGGGCCAGGAGAACATCGGGGATCAAAATACCACTGTGCATAGGTCAAGAAAATTTATTGCACAGATCCTGTGTGAGAGGTGTGTAGGATGGTAAAAAACTACACCCACACAGGATTCAGCAAGCCAATAATCATGAAGGACATCCCTAAGATAAGGACTGAAGGATGTCATATCCATGCTAGGGCGGCACACCCAGATATATCGGTGAGCGTCCAGTCTGTGCATAATGAGCCATATCCAATCTGAGCAAGGAATGCGCTCAGAGGTAATGCCACCCAAAAGCCACCGTGGCAAGTGAAATAATCCTTTAAAAACATCCCCACCAAGTGGACTAAAGAAAGCATGTATAAGAAATGAGCTCGTTCAACCCTTCAGGGCATACCGTCCTAAGCTTGAATGTCCAGAATGCTTCCTTCTGTAGCAATTTCTTATCAAAGTCCCCCCCTCTGGGTGACTTTCTCACAAGCTCAATGCCCTGAACTTGGATAACATGCAGCGGGTTATCATGGCAAGAAGTGACATGGCGTGCCACCGGGGTATCCAAGCATTTCCGTATATCACTTAAATGCTCCCTGATCCGCCGAGAAACTCTCGCAGGGTTTTCCCAACATGTTGCTTGCCGCACTTGCATGTGATCAACTATACCAATCCTGCAGTGTGGCAATTAATGAATGACCTGATGTAGTAAGTATCCTGCGTAGAAGTACTGCAAAAAACGTTACCCACTTTGATGGATGAGCATACTATACATCTTCCACAGTGAAAAGTGCCAGTCAAACCCTGTCAAAGCCAGGTCTCAGAAGAACCTGATGTGGACTGGTAGAAGCTGTTTACCAGCCTGTCTCTCAAATTACGTCCTCTGCGATATGTAATCAGAGGACATTCCCCAGCCAGGTGCCCCACATCAGGGTCCGCACGGAGAATACCCCAGTACCTTTGCAGTATCTCACGGATCTCTACGTGGACGTCATCAAATGTAGCAATGATACGCATTGATTCTTCCACTGGCTCCTGGATCTTAGGATCCATTATACTCTCACGGTTGGCCGCCAGGGAATGATGGTATGCCTCAGCCAGAACCCGTTGTGGGTAGCCCCTATCCAGGAACCTGTGCTGTAGTTCCCTGGCCGCCCCCTGAAAGTCAGACAATACAGAGCAGTTCCTGCGTAATCGCATGTATTGTCCCTTCGGGATCCCACACTTCAAGGGACCTGAGTGACAACTATCCCATTGGAGGAGGCTGTTAGTTGCCGTTTCCTTTCTATATAGGTGTGTCCCCAATAGACCATCATGACCCTTGAAAATAGTCAGATCCAGGAATGTAATGGTGGATTGGTGAATTTCAGATGTGAAGTAAAGACCCCATGTATTGGAATTTAGAAACGCTTTAAATTCATCCATACCCCCAGACCACAGAATCAAGACGTCATCAATGAAACGTGCCCACATATGGATGAATCCTGTCCATCTGTGGGCCTCCTCCGAGAACATAACGTCACATTCCCACCAGCCCAGGTAGAGGTTGGCGTAGGTCGGCGCACAAGGGCTACCCATCGCCACCCCCCTGAGCTGGTGGTAAACGCGACGATCAAACAGAGATATGTTGTGTTCAAGGATGAATTTCAAGAGATGACAGACAAATGTATTGTGCCTTCTCAGATGAGTCCCCCGCTGCTGCAAAATAGACGCCACAGCCCCACACCCCTTGTCATGGGGTATGGAGCTGTAAAGCGCCTCAACATCAAGGCTAGCAAGCAGCACATGTTCATCCACATAGACACCATCCAGCTTTTTGATGATGTCCATGGAATCCCTCGTGTAGGAGGGGAGGGCATAGATGAACGGCCTAAGTATAGTATCAACGTAAATGCTGATATTCTGGGTCAAACTACCTGTGCCCGACACAATGGGCCTTCCCTTAAGAGGGTTAAGGCCCTTGTGCACTTTGGGTAAACAATAAAAGCATGGTGTCTGAGGGTGTGCAGGGAGCAAAAATGCAAATTCGGACGTACTAATCAACTTGTCATCTAGTGCGCAAGTCAGAATTTGTTTGCGTTTACTCGTCCTGTAGGATTTTGATCCAGGATCTGGTAACATTGAGGGCAGGGGCTGGCTGGCAAATTTTGGCCTGAGGGGCAGGCACACAGCACTGGCCCATGTGTAGCGGCCCACCCTTAACCTGTTTAACTCCGCCTACCATAAAAGTGGTATAGGTAAAAGGGCTTTAAATCGTTAAAATGCGGCAGCTGGTTGTGTTTTCATGTTGGATCCCAGATACAGGACATGGCTGAGTCCGTAGCAACAGCTTGATCATTAGAGGGACAAGATTTACCAACTCCTGAGCTGAAGAGACTCCATTGACTACAATGGGGTCTGCTCAGGAAGCTGCTCCTTTACCGGACAAAAAGGTTTTTCATGCTGAACTTTTCTGTCCGGTCTTTTTGACAGAATCTGTGACAGTGACCCAAATGCAAATGTGAATGGATAGTATTAGATGTATAGCATCAGATGTATGTTTAACACACAAATACAAAGCAAGAACCAAGATCAATACATACACACAGCACCAGAACCAAATCTATAAGTCAAACACAGCACCAGAACCAAGTTCACTGGATGAATACAGCACCAGAACCAGGCCCATATGTCAACAAGAAATATAGCACCATAACAAAACCCATAAGTCAAATAGAGCACCAGAACCAAGTTCTCTACATAAATACAGCACCAGAACCAGGTTCTCTACATAAATACATCACCAGAACCAGGTTCTCTACATAAATACATCACCAGAACCAAGTTCTCTACATAAATACATCACCAGAACCAAGTTCTCTACATAAATACATCACCAGAACCAAGTTCTCTACATAAATACATCACCAGAACCAAGTTCTCTACATAAATACAGCACCGGAACCAAGTTCTCTACATAAATACAGCACCGGAACCAAGTTCTCTACATGAATACAGCACCAGATTTTAAAAGTTCAGTACAGATACCATCTGAGTAGTCAGGTCAGCTCTTGCCATATGACCTTGTACGGTGTGAAACTACAGCTCCCAGTATGGCCTGAACAAGTGTAAAGGGATGCTGGGAGTTGTTGATGTGCAAAACAGCATGCTACCACCCATCATCAGCTGTAGATCATCCAAGTGACTACAGCCCTTATCATACAGAGTAGCAGAATAATCATTTCCATTTAGTGACTTACAGATGACGTCTCCTCCTGAGTTCTTCTCCATCTGGTTCAGACCACCATGATGACTTCTCCCATCCACAATTCAGCTATGCAGAATTTGCCGAGAATATCTCTTCAACTTCATGCTTTACCAACACATTGGCACCCTGCATACTGACACAAACTCCTCTTAGTGCCACATGCTGTGCCCTGAATATAACAGCAGCATTAGTGCTACACACAGAGTCCCCAATAGTAGTGCCACATACTCTGTGCCCTCTGTATATAGTGCCACATACTCTGTGCCCTCTGTATATAGTGCCACATACTCTGAGCCCTATGTATATAGTGCCACATACACTGTGCCCTCTGTATACAGTGCCATATTCCCTCTGTGTATAGTGCCACATGCTCTGCCCTCTGTATATAGTGTCATATGCCCTATGCCCTCTGTTTATAGTGCAACACACAGTGCCCCTAATGCTAGTGCCACATGCTTGGTGCCCCTTATAAAAAGTGCCTCTTATATGTACCCCCTTTATGTATTGTGCCTCTTATATGTGCCCATTTGTGTATAGTGCCCCTTCAGTGTGCCCCCTTTATGTATAGTGCCTCTTCTGAGTCCTCCCTGAATACAGCGTACACACAATGTAGTGGGTGAGATGTCACTGGCTACAAGTTGCTGACGGTCACATGACAAGCTAGATGCAGTGGGTATATATAGTATATACAGCAGTGTATATACTATATATCTGTACACACTACATCTATTATACCTCGTACCTCACATTTCAGTACACTGCTGTGTATACTATATATCTATACATACTGCATCTATTATACTTTTATAATACATGCATTATATACAGATATATAGTATATACAGCAGTGTACTGATATGTGAGATACAACGTATATTAGATGTAGTGTGTACAGATATATAATATATACAGCAGTGTACTGATATGTGAGGTACAAGCTATAATAGATGCAGTGTGTGCAGATATATAGTATATACAGCAGTGTACTGACATGGGAGGTGTGATGTATAAATTACACCTCGTATCTCACATGAGTACACTGCTTTGTATACTATATACCTGTACACACTGCATGTGTTATACCTCATACTTCACATATCTGTACACTGATGTGTATACTACGGTATATATCTGTACACACTGCATCTATTATACCTCATATCTCATATATCAGTACACTGCTGTATATACTATATACGTTTACCCACTGCATCTATTATACCTTGTAACTGACGTATCAGTACACTGATGTATATACTATATACATTTACCCACTGCATTTATTATACCTGGTACCTGACGTATCAGTGTGTGTATACTATGTGTCAGGTGTGAGGTATAAAAGATGCAGTGTGTACAGATATATGTGGACAGTCATACTGTATATTATGGTCAGGGGTGTAGCTATAGCCTCATGGCCCCTAGTGCAAGAGTTCAGCTTGGACCCACCTTCCCTCAGTGCTTTGTGTGTCTTCTTATGTGGCACAAGGGTGTTTGGGCCCCCTCAGGCTCCTGGGCCCGGTAGCGACTGCTACCTCTGCACCCCCTATAGCTACGCCCCTGATTATGGTCACTGTGTGAGGTACGTGAGGTATTGGGGATTGCAGTTAAGGTTCCGGACAGTTTTATGTATAGGATGAGCATTAGTGTTAGTAAATTAGAGCCAGTATTAGAGTTAGAGGTCAGTATTGGGGTAAGGGGCCAGTATTAGGGTTAGGGCCAGTATTAGAGTTAGGCATAGTATTAGCATAAAGCTACATTCAGACACATTTTGCGGAACACACAGTGCCAGCCCTATATAGAAATGCCTATTCTTGCGGAGAAGAATAGAACATATGCTCTATATTTTTTGTGGGGCCATGGAACGAAACTACGGATGCGGACAGTGCATGGTGTGCTGTCTGCATCTTTTGCGGGTCCACACCCGTTCCACAAAATTGTGGAACGGATGCAGACCTTAGGGCCAGTATTGGGGTTAGAGGCAACATTAGGGTAAATTCACATGATCATATTTCCATTCACTTCAATGGGGCCGCAAATCCGTAGTTCCGTTCCACGGCCCTGCAAAAAAAGATAGAGCATGACCTATTCTTGACCGCAATCGCAGACGAGAACAGGCAAATATGGTCATGTGAATGTAGCCTTAGGGTTAGTGATCAGTAGTAGGGTTAGGGGTCAGTATGGTGTAGTATTAGAGTTAGAGAAAGTATTATGGGTCAGTACAGTATATTAGGGTTAGGGACAGTATTAGAGGTCAGTATTAGGGTAGGGGTCAGTACTAGGGTTAGGGATGGGACAGGGCCAGTATTACGGGGGTGAGACAAGGCCAGTATTAGGGGTCAATACTAGGAGGTCAGGGGCCAGTATCAGGGTTATGGGTCCAAGGTTAGAGGTCAGTACCAGAGTAGGGGTCAGGGGCCTGTATTAGGGTTTGGGTCAATGCAGGGTCAGTATTGAGGGTCAGAGGCCAGGGTTAGGGGCAAGGCAGGGCCAGTATTGGTGGTCAGTAGCCAGTATTAAGGTAAGGCAGGGCCAGTATTGGGGGTCAGAAAGAGGGAGGCAGGGGCCAGTATTAGGTTTAGGGCTGCATGTAGAGTGGGAGGGCAGTTTATACTTACCTGTCCTGGCGTGGTCCAACAATGCAGACCTGGCCTCTTCTGGCGGGTCTGCTCCTGAGGAACGTCGCTGGTGGCGCAATGACGTCATTGCGCTGCCTACGTCACATCAGTGCGTCGGCCACCGGTAATAGCGGAGCAGGGAACCAGAGGTTCCCTTGTTCCGCCGGCGCTGGCTGCTGCAGGCACAATTGTATCTGCATCTAGTGGATGCAGATACAATTGAGTTCAGTAGCCGCAGCGGCCCTGACATCCACCGGCATCTGCCCTCCTGCCCCCCGGCCCAGTTCGCCCCCTGATTGAGGGTCCCTAAGTATCCGGACACACATCTCTTTGTACTGCTCCTACCCCATGACCACAATGTTGTCCCCCTTGTCAGATGGCTTAATGACAAGGGTGGCATCACGCTCAAGGGACAACATTGCGTCATTTTCTTCTTTGGAAAGATTACATCTTCTGGACCTATGGCCCACTAGCTCACGTAGCTGATCTACAACCACTGTGATAAAAATGTCCATGGGGGTCCCATCCCCAATTGGGGGATTCTTTTTGGAGGGAAGTTTCAGCTCTGTGAACGGTCCCTCCCCCAAGGCCCTTTCACCCTCATCAAGCATTTGCGCCAGAAGGCGAACATCTGAGAGCTCATCTGAGTTTATGCTCAATTCCATACATTGTCTTTCATCGTGAGTTGCGAAGAATTTCTTCCACTTAAATCTGCGAGTGAAGAGGAACAAATCCTTCACCCACTCAAATAAGTTAAATGAGTGGGTGGGGTCAAACGACAGTCCCTTACTTAACAAACTAATAGAGGGGGAAAGTTCTCTCTGTAAGAGATTGATAACTCTCATGGCATCCGACTGTGGACACTGGTTCATGGTGTTTTTCTGTCCCTCAGTGCGTATCCTGTTGTGGGTGGAGCAGACCCTAAAAAACAACCCCTCCGACCAGGACGCCTCAATCTCCCTCCTCTCTCCCTCACACTACCTCTTTGGGCATAGAAGATAGGAAACTGTGATGGAGGTTTGATAACTCTATCAGTTTCACTTTCTCCCTCTGAGGACGAGGGTTCCGTCTCAGTCTCTAAGACTTTACTGGGTTTCGAGTTAAAGTCAAATATTCGTCCCTCTTTAAAGTAATTTGTATCCCTTAGAACCACTTGATCGTTTGTTGAAGGGTATGTTCCTTACGGGAGTACTCGGGATTATCAGAGAAACCCTTCGAAATCTCAATTTGATCCTGCAAACTGGCAATAGTTTTTTGTGCAGGGCCCTTTCTTCTTCAAGCAATAGCTGCATAAGTCGCAACAATGAATCATTGGACTCACGTTCCCACTTAAGAGTAAACTCCGGTGACCGAACCCGAGAGGATGGTAAGAGAGGGATCCTCAGACCACTAGGTACTATTTTACTGTTGATATAGGTATCCAGGGTCTGAATCTCCCACCATCCTCTCACATGGTCTTTATACATATTGGTGAGTTGTTTGAAGGCACCCGAAATACTTAAAGGGGTTGTCCTGGTTCAGAGCTGAACCCGGACATACCCTTATATTCACCCAGGCAGCCCGCCTGAACAGGGCATTGGAGCATCTCATGCTCCGATGCCCTCCCTTGCCCTGTGCTGGATCGCGCAGGGCAAGGGCTCTTTTATTTACATAACACACTGCCGGGCGGAGGCTTCTGCCCGGCAGTGAGTTCGGTGACGTCACCGGCTGTAATGGGCCGGCTTTAGCGCTGCCCTAGCCGTTTTACTGGCTAGGGCAGCGCTAAAGCCCGCCCATAAGCGCCGGTGAAGTCACCGGGCTCACTGCCGGGCGGAAGCCTCCGCCTGGCAGAGCCCGGTACGTCACCGGAACCGGGCTAAATGCCTTTGCCCTAATTAGCACAGGGCAAAGGAGGGCATCGGAGCATAGGATGCTCCGATGCCCTGTTCAGGCGGGCTGCCTGGGTGAATTTAAAGGACAACCCCTTTAAAGTTTGTGTACCAATAGGTAAAGTACCCAGTCCCAGTAGTGGGACTATAATGGCAGAAAAACACCTCCGGGTGAATGGGATCAGGCTGCCAGGGTGTTCACAAATTCAGTGGCCCCTTAAACAGCACAGCCGCTCTAATTCCAATGTGAATAATCACCCAGCCGTGATCAAAAATAAATCACAGCCTACTGATCCCTGAAGGCTGTGAATGCACCAACTATCATCTGGTGTCTATTGGATGGGAGGTGCACAGTAGCGTGCACTATATCCCCATAGAAGGTTCAGCGTCCACTGCACACTATCAGGGTAAAGTCTGCATATCTAGCGCTGCCTAACAAACAGTCATGCCCTACTCTATGCTCTACCCTACACCCTATGCGTTTCGCCCTCCTTACAGGGCTCATCAGGAGCTATTGGGTGGGTAAAGACAGACAAGACACATAAAGCCCTCCGCTTTGTGTGGTGAACACTAGCCGTCTTTCCTCCTACAGGCTGTCAGCTCTCCATACTGAAGCGAGAGCTTGCGTTACCTGACCATATCTGTCGATTTGCAGCTTTGTCTTATTTGAAAGCTGGCATTCCAAGCTTTCAAACTATCCCAGAATCACAGTATTATTGGCACCACATTGGAAGATATCACAGTTAGAAATCAAGATGGCAGTGAATGCAGCTGAAAGTGAAAGTAAAAGCAGGCTGTACAGCATTTATTCTGATTCGATTTCTAACAGGCATAGCCCCTGCTTATGTTGTGCTAATGTTGTGATTCTGGTCTTGCCAGCTTTCAATCTAGACCATGCTCATATCTCCATCTGCAACCATTCCAGAGATCTGAGCAGCTAAAGCAGTCCTGCTCCCTTTCCGCTGCTGCCCGATAAGTGCTTTTCTTAAAGCTGGAGCTGAACTTGGCAAAAGTTTAAACTTTTAATCATTTATTTATTGAATAACATTTAAGGGTTAGTTTTACTCTCTTTGGCAGTGAGCCTCCCTGTGTCCAGCTTGGCTGTCTTTACACGTCTTTTACATATTCTATTTTTCATACATTTGTAGAAGGTAAGTAAGAAGCGGCACTCACCCAAATCTTGACTCGCTGCTTTATTGTACATAAATAACATACATACCGCGGATGCGGGTACGGTGCTCAGTGTTAAATTGCGGCGGCGACGGCAGTTTCGCGCGTCCTTGTGCTTCGTCTGCACCGCACAGTAGATGTGACTGTATGAAGCCTGGATTATAGCCGCATGTGCCAACTTTATTTGGCACCTTTTAACCGATAATATTCTATTTTTCTCCTTGTAGTTTTTTAGTGCTTCTTCGGTACATTATTCCTTAGGAATTTTTTTTTTGTCATTTATTGCCCCCGTTACATTTTTATATATAAATATACACATTGTTTTTTGTTTTGTTTCTGGCCCTTTTATTTCTATAGGGTACGTATCTCTCAATGCCAGTTTAGGATTAAATATCCCATTTTGTGTCTTTATTTTTATTTTTGAGGACGTTGTTCCCAGTTAGTGGGGCTGATGGAGTCTCTAAGCTGGGCCAATATTGCTTTTCAGAAGTTCAGAATTTTTGTGCCTCCTTGAAAAAACCCCTTTTGAATGACTATTGGACGTTTATTATATTACTAGCTGAAGGACCCGGCTTCGCCCGGGTATATTTAATTTATTTCATTTACTGTTTGTGTGTGTGTGTCGTTAAAAGATATCGAGAGTAACCTCTACAGTGCCCGCCCCTTTAACAGTGACCTCTACAGCGGCCAGCCCCTTTAACAGTGACCTCTACAGCGGCCAGCCCCTTTAACAGTGACCTCTACAGCAGCCCGTCCCTTTAACAGTGACCTCTACAGCAACCCACCCCTTTAACAGTGACCTTTATTATAAACCACCTAATATATCAGAGGCCACAGAAAATCAATTTCTAAATGAAATAGACGAAGCGGCAAATCAGAATGAGGTTGTTATTATGGGGGACTTCAACTACCCAGATATAGACTGGGAAACTGAAACCTGTATATCTCATAAAGGAAACAGGTTCTTGACAATAACCAAAGACAATTACCTTTCCCAACTGGTTCAGGACCCGACTAGAGGGACGGCCATACTGGACTTAGTATTAACCAATAGACCTGACAGAACAACAGATGTGCAGGTTGGGGGACATCTGGGTAACAGTGACCATAAAATAATAACCTTTAAATTGTCATTAAAAAAAGCATTTCTTCAGGGAGGAACAAAAATACCAAACTTCAAAAATGCAAAATGTAGCCATCTAAGAGAGGCCATAGGTCTAACTAACTGGGACAAAATCCTCAAAAATAAAAATACAGCCACAAAATGGGATATTTTTAAAAGCATCCTAATATCTAATTGTGAGAGGTACATACCGTATAGGAATAAAATGATAAGAAACAAGAAAAAACCAATGTGGATAAATAGAACTGTAAAAAAAGCAATAAATGACAAAAAGAAAGCATTTAAATCACTAAAACAGGAGGGGAGCAAGGAAGCATTGAAAAACTATAAGGAAAAAATAGAATTTGTAAAAGACAAATAAAAGCAGCTAAACTAGAGACTGAAAGACTAATTGCTAAAGAGAGTAAAACTAACCCTAAAATGTTCTTCAATTATATAAATACTAAAAAGTATAAATCTGAAGGTGTCGGCCCCTTACAGAGTAGTGAGGGGGGAGTAGCAGAGAGCGATGAGGAGAAAGCAAAACTCTTAAATATTTTTTTCTCCACTGTATTCACTGAGGAAAATAAACTGTCAGATGAAATGCAGAATATAAAAGTGAATTCCCCTTTAAAAGTGGCCTGTCTGACCCAGGAAGAAGTACTGGGGCGTCTTAAAAAGATTAAAATAGACAAATCGCCAGGACCGGATGGCATACACCCACGTATCCTAAGAGAATTAAGTAATGTAATTGCCAGACCCTTATACTTGATATTTAAGGACTCTATACTGACAGGGAGTGTTCCACAGGATTGGCGCATTGCAAATGTGGTGCCAATATTCAAAAAGGGTCCAAAAACAGAGCCCGGGAACTATAGGCCGGTAAGTTTAACATCTGTAGTGGGTAAACTGTTTGAAGGTTTTCTAAGAGATGCTATCTTGGAGTACCTCAATGAAAATAAGCAAATAACTCCATATCAGCATGGCTTCATGAGGGATCGGTCATGTCAAACCAATTTAATCAGTTTCTATGAGGAGGTAAGTTCTAGACTTGACCGCGGGGAATCAATGGATGTCGTATATCTGGACTTCTCCAAAGCATTTGACACGGTACCACATAAAAGGTTAGTATATAAAATGAGAATGCTTGGCCTTGGAGAAAATGTCTGTATGTGGGTAAGTAAATGGCTCAGTGATAGAAAACAGAGGGTGGTTATTAATGGTACATACTCAGATTGGGTCACTGTAACTAGTGGGGTACCACAGGGGTCAGTATTGGGCCCTATTCTCTTCAATATATTTATTAATGACCTTGTAGAAGGCTTGCACAGTAAAATATCAATTTTTGCAGATGACACTAAACTGTGTAAAGTAATTAACACAGAAGAGGACAGTACACTGCTACAGATGGATCTGGATAGACTGGAGGCTTGGGCAGAGAAGTGGCAGATGAGGTTTAACACTGACAAATGTAAGGTTATGCATATGGGAAGGAATAATGCAAGTCACCAGTACATACTAAATGGTAAAACATTGGGTAACTCTGACATGGAAAAGGACCTAGGAATTTTAGTGAACAGCAAACTAAGCTGCAGAAACCAGTGTCAGACAGCTGCTGCCAAGGCCAATAAGATAATGGGTTGCATCAAAAGGGGCATAGATGCCCGTGATGAGAACATAGTCCTGCCACTTTACAAATCACTAGTCAGACCACACATGGAGTACTGTGTACAGTTCTGGGCTCCTGTGAACAAGGCAGACAGAGCAGAGCTGGAGAGGGTTCAGAGGAGGGCAACTAAAGTCATAGCTGGAATGGGTGGACTACAGTACCCAGAAAGATTATCAAAATTAGGGTTATTCACTTTAGAAAAAAGACGACTGAGGGGAGATCTAATAACTATGTATAAATATATCAGGGGTCAGTACAGAGATCTCTCCCATGATCTCTTTATCCCAAGGACAGTAACCATGACGAGGGGACATCCTCTGCGCCTGGAGGAAAGAAGGTTTGTTCACAAAAATAGAAGAGGATTCTTTACGGTAAGAGCAGTGAGACTATGGAACTCTCTGCCCGAGGAGGTGGTGATGGTAAGTTCAGTAAAAGAGTTCAAGAGGGGCCTGGATGTATTTCTGGAGGGTAATAATATTACAGGTTATAGTTACTAGATATGGGTTGTTGTTGATTCAGGGAGTAATTCTGATTGCCTGATTGGAGTCGGGAAGGAATTTTTTCCCCTAAAGTGAGGAAAATTGGCTTCTACCGCACAGGGGTTTTTTGCCTTCCTCTGGATCAACTTGTAGGAAAACAGGTCGAACTGGATGGACAGATGTCTTTTTTCGGCCTTATAAACTATGTTACTATGTTACTATGTTACCTCTACAGCAACCCATCCCTTTAACAGTGACCTCTACAGCAGCCCGCCCCCTTAACAGTGACCTCTACAGCAGCCCGCCCCCTTAACAGTGACCTCTACAGCAGCCCGCCCCCTTAACAGTGACCTCTACAGCAGCCCGCCCCCTTAACAGTGACCTCTACAGCAGCCCGCCCCTTTAACAGTGACCTGTACAGCAGCCCGCCCCTTTAACTGTGACCTCCACAGCAGCTAGAGTGGCCGCTGTCTTCACCCCAGAAAGCCAGACCTCACCGGCCATTCCCCCAAACGTGAAACAGCGCCCCCAGTTCCCATTAAGACAGACCACTAAACATGAGGCCACGCCCCCTGGCTCCATGAAGACACAGAGGAGAAGCTGTCTGAGATTTTTGTGATCAGTGAATACTGTAATAGGGTGAATCGCCCCTTCCAACCAATGACGCCATTTCTCAAAAGCCAACTTAATGGCCAGTAACTCTCTGTTGCCCACATCGTAATTTCTCTCCGCAGCAGAGAGGTTTTTCGAGAAAAAGGCACATGGGCGCCATTTACCTGGTGACGGACTCTGTGACAAAACTGCTCCTACCCCCACCTCGGATGCGTCAACCTCCACAATGAAAGGTTGTGACATATCTGGCTGCACCAATATAGGGGCAGAAGAAAAGCACTTTTTCACAGCGGAAAAGGCTCGCCATGCTGCATCAGACCACACTGAGACATCCGTCCCTTTCCTAGTCATGTCAGTTAAGGGTTTAACTATTGTCGAATAGTTCTTGATAAATTTTCGGTAATAGTTAGTGAACCCCAAAAACGCATAAGAG
The DNA here is from genome assembly GCA_900303285.1 of Rhinella marina. Lineage (NCBI taxonomy): Eukaryota > Metazoa > Chordata > Amphibia > Anura > Bufonidae > Rhinella > Rhinella marina. The sequence continues at coordinate 47,164 of ONZH01002066.1, forward strand.
CCTTCAAATTTTCAGGTCGATCCCAGTCCAAAACAGCACGGACTTTCTCTGGATCCATACGAAAACCTGAAGATGAAAGCAGGTATCCTAAGAATTGCACCTCTTGGAAATTGCACCTCTACAGGGAAAACATATTTCTCTAATTGAGTACCGGGCCACTTTTCACCTCAAATCCCAGGCCGTTTTTTGCAAATCTGACATGTGTCACTTTATGTGGTAATAACTTTGGAACGCTTTTACTTATCCAGGCCATTCTAAGATTGTTTTCTCGTCACATATTGTGCTTCACGATAGTAGTAAATTTGTGGCAAAATATTTCATTTTTATTTATAAAAAAATACCAAATTTAGCAAAAATTTGGAAAAATTAGCAAATTTCAAAATTTCAATTTCTCTACTTTCAAAATACATAGTAATACCTCCAGAAATAGTTATTATTTTACATTCCCCATATGTATACTTTATGTTGGCATCATTTTATAAATGTCATTTTACTTTTTTGGGACGTTAGAGGGCTTAGAAGTTTAGAAGCCATTTTTCAAATTTTCAACAAAATTTCCAAAACCATTTTTTTAAGCACCAATTTAGATATAAAGTGATTTTGAGTGGCTTACGTAATGGAAACCACCCATAAATGACCCCATTTTAGAAACTACACCCCTCAAACTATAAAAAAAACTGCTGTTACAAACTTTGTTAACCCTTGAGGTGTTCCACAAGAATTAATGGAAAATGGAGGTGAAATTTCAAAATTTAACTTTTTTGGTAGATTATTCATGTTAATAATTTTTTTCTTGCAAAACAGCAAGGGTTAACAGCAAACTAAACCTCAATATACAGTTTACAGAAATACCCCATATGTGGTGGTAAACGTCTCTATGGGTTTGTGGCAGTGGTCAGAAGGAAAGAAGCGCCATACGGATTTTGGAGGCAGATTTTGCTAGAATGGTTTTTAGGCACCATTTTGTAATCGAGAGACCCTGACGTACCCCTACAGTGAAAACCCTCAAAAAGTGACCCCATTTTGGAAACTACACCCTTCAAAGAATATATTAAGGGGGGTACTGGCCACTTTGACCCCCTAAGCGTTTTACGGAATTTGGAAACACTTGGCTGTGAAAATGAAAAGTTTCATTTGTTCCAATAAAATTTTGCTTTAGCCCAAAATTTTTCATTTTCACAAGGGGTAAGAAAAGCACCCCATAATTTGTTACCCATTTTCTCCTGAATACGGCAATACCCCATATGTGGTGGTAAACTGCTGTGGGGGCACATGGCAGGACTCAGAACAGAAGGAGAGCCATATGGATTTTACAACACAGATTTTGATGGTTTGGTTTGCGGGAGCCATTGATTTTTATTTTTTTGAGTTATTGTCTTATGTGGGGGCTCATTTTTTGCGGGACGAGATGACGGTTTGATTGGTACCATTTTGGGGTACATACGCCTTTTTGATCGTGTGGTATTACACTTTTTGTGAGGCAAGGTGAAAAAAAAATGTCTGTTATGGCATAGTTTTTTAAAAAAATTTTTTACAGCATTCGCCTGGGGGGCCATCTCATGTAATATTTTTATAGCGCAGGTTGTTACGGACGCGGCGGTACCCAATATGTGTAACTTTTTTATTTTTGGAAAGTTTTACACATTAGATGTAATCTGTAGAATAAAATCTGTTTTTTGTGTTGCCATTTTCAGAGAGCCATATTTTTTTTATTTTTCGGGCGATTGTCTCAGGTAAGGTATCATTTTTGCGGGACAAGATGACGATTTGATTGTTACCATTTTGGGATAAATACGCCTTTTTGATCGCCTGCTATTACACTTTTTGTAAGAGAAGGTGACCAAAAAATGTCTGTTTTGGCACGTTTTTTTTTACTGCGTTCACCTGGCGGGGTGGATGACATGATATTTTTATAGAGCCGGTCGATACGGACGCGGCAATACCTAATATGTTTATCTTTCTTTTTTTACCTTTTATTTACAATTTTTTTTTAAACTTTTTTTTTTGGAAAATGGCTTTTTTTTTTACTTGAAACTTTTATTATTTTTTTTTTTTTAGGAAATTTTATTTTTTTAACTTTTTTTTCCACTTTATTTAACTTTTGGGGGTCTGATCCCCTTTACAATGCATTACAATACTTTTGTATTGTAATGCATTGGTTGTAAGTGTATTACTCAGTGTAATACACTTACAGCCTGCTTCCTGTGCAATCCAGGGGGCTGGATCGCACAGGCACGCAGGGATAGCAGCCACAATGCCTACATGTACGGCGCTAGGAGTCTAAGGGTTAAGATCTGCAACATCTGTCTAACGTGATCCTGATGTGTCACCATATCTGGAAAATAAGTTAGTATGTCATCCAAATACACAACTACAAACCTCCCCACAAGATGATGAAAGATGTCATTAACAAAATGCTGGAAGACAACAGGAGCATTGGTCAACCCAAAAGGCATGACCAGGTTCTCAAAGTGGCCCTCAGGAGTGTTCAAAGCCGTCTTCCATTCATCCCCTTGCTTGATCCTGACCAGATTATAAGCCCCTCTTAAGTCCAACTTGGAGAACACCTTGCCATCAACAATCTGGTTAAACAAATCAGGAATCAAAGGAAGGGGGTAAGGATCACGGACAGTAATTCGATTGAGTTCACGGAAATCCAGACATGGCCTAAGAGTTCCGTCCTTTTTCTTTACAAAGAAAAACCCTGCTGCCACTGGAGATTTGGAAGGTCTTATGTGTCCTTTAGTCAAACTCTCAGCAATATATTCTTTCATGGCCGAATGGCCAGATCCAGAAAGGTTATACAGCCTAGATTTGGGCAATTTTGCTCCGGGGATAAGATTGATAGGGCAATCGTATTCCTGATGTGGGGGTAAATCCTGGCATCCCCCATCAGAAAATACATCAGCGAAATCGGATATAATAGAGGGTAATGTCTTAGTGGTTAAAGCAGAAAAAGATGTATTAAGACAATTGTCAACGCAATAATCACCCCAATCCACAATCTGTCTAGTATGCCAATCGATGGTTGGATTGTGTTTGCGTAACCTGTTACCGCACCATGACGTGCCTGCACGTCATGGGCTGCCGTGCTTTAAGGCACTGAGACATGCAGGCACGTCATGGCAGCAACACACTGGGGGACCAATCAAAGCCCTCCCCCGCACACGATCGCTGTGATTGGTCAGTCTGCAGAGACTGACCAATCGCAGAGTGCAGCAGCGCAGCTCCGATGTCCTTGAGGACATCGGGGCTGCGCTGCTATGTTTTAATTTTACAGGATGGCCGAGCGGACCCTCCGACCCACCCACCCACAGCAGCGTTGTCTGGTAAGTAATAAAGCCCCCCCCCCTTCAATCACACCACCCCCCATTTTCAGGATGGCCGAGCGGTATTAGATTGTCAACTGTAACATACAGCTGACAATCTAATGTAACAGCCGACATCGCTGCTGGCAGCGATGTCGGCCGTTTAACCCCTTCCATGCCGCGGTACGTAGGGACCACGGTATGGAAGGGGTTAACAGGGAGGAAGCTCCCTCCCCCATCGGGCGCTGCGGTGTGGCCAGAAGAGAGGGAGGGAGCTTCCTCCCCCCTCCCATCGGGACGCTGCTCTGCTGTGGCAGCGTCCCGATGGTTATCATGGCAACCGGACGCCATCCGGCTTGCCATGGTGTATGAAGCCTGACCAGGCTCCTGCTAAAGGCAGGAGCCTGATCAGGCTTAGTGTAAAGTAAAAATACACTGTAGTACACTATATAGTGTACTGCAGTGTATTATATAGACATCAGATCCACTGCATCTTCAAGAACCAAGTGGGTCTGAGTCACAAAAGTGTAACAAAAAAAAAAAAAATTATAAAAAAAATGAAAAACGTAAAAAAAAGTCATTTTTTCCCATATACGCATATTTATAATTGAGTAAAAATAAAATAATAAAATACCCTAGACATGTTAGGTATCGCCGCGTCCGTTACAACTTACTCTACAAAAATCTCACATGGGGGGGCGTGGCCGGATGCCGACGAGAGTGGACGCCTGAGCGCTGAGCTCCGCTATCCCAGGCTCTATACAGCTACACAAGCAGACACTCACCGGTGTGATGGGCAGAAAAAGGGTCCTGAGGACGTCCAGAGCACCCCCTGAAGCGGAGGGGATGCAGCAGACTGGCCCATTGGACTTTTTTCTACATAAAAGTCCTCTGGAGGCCGCCAAAATGGCTGAGCCACATGCAACCGTCGGGCAGGAGGCCCCTCCCACTCTCCCCAGCAAGCACAGGTCAGATACCGCCCGCTCCAAGCCAGCCCTGCAGCCATGTATCCCCCTCATGAGACTACCAGAGGGGCCTCCACGCTGCACACTGCAGGTGTCAGTGACCTTGACCCACACGGCAGCCCCTGGTCAGGAGGGGAGAGGCCTACAGCTCTATCCCTGCAGACGGCTGCCCCTATGGTTGGGGAGATGACAGAGGAGGACTTTCCTCCGTTACTGCCCTCAGTGGGACCACACACAGGACCCCAAGTATCTGAAGCCCCTTCACTCTTAGCTGAGACTGGCCAGGTCTGCCTTCATTATCCTGTGCCCACTCAGAACAGGCCCCTATCCCCTCAAGGGCCATCGTCCTCCATCTCTGCCACCCGGCGTCTTCCGGACCTCCCCCGGTCAGTAGGGACACCTGCTTCATCCCAGCCCTCTCAACCTCTATCTGGCGACTCTCCTACTGGCTTCCTTGGAGTGGAGACCCCGCGAATCTTGAGATCCAGAACCCCTTCGCGATGCGGCTCTTCCTCATCTTCAAATTCTGACGGGTCTAGGCCCCAGATGGATCCTCCCCTCAATTGGTGGTCTTACATACAACAACTTCCTACCAAGCAGGACTTCCGTGCCCTGATATCAGAAGTTAAAGACGCCTTCAAAGAGGAGATTTTAGCTATACGACAGGATGTGCAAACAGTGGGTATGAGGGTTCATCAGCTTGAAGAAGATCATAACGCTTCCTGCACGGTCATCCGCTCACTCCAAAAACAATCATCTTCACACTATACAGCTGCGTGACCTCCACAACCATGTAGAAGATCTGGACAACAGAGGCCGACGCCATAACATTTGAGTCCGTGGCGTCCTGGAGGCTCCGGGAGAGGAAGATGTTAGGGCCATGCTCCTCACTATTTTTAACTCGGTCCTGGACAGATCACGTACTCACCCCATATTGATGGACCGGGCTCACCGTGCACTCAGATAGAAGACGCAGCAGGGTCCTCCGAGAGACATTATATGCTACGTCAACGACTTTGCACTCAAAGAGGAAATAATGATGAGAGCCCGAAAGCTACAGCAGGTGGAGTACAACGGATCCAGAGTCTCCCCGTTTCAAGATCTATCGTGGATTACCCTCCAGAAACGCAGAGCGCTGAAACCCTTGTTGGATCTCCTCCGAAAGCATGCTATCCTTTATCGCTGGGGCTTTCCCTTCAGTCTGACAGCACGCAAAAATGGCTCCACAGTGTCTCTTAAAGGGGTATTCTCATCTTAGACAATGGGGGCATATCGCTAGGATATGCCCCCATTGTCTTATAGGTGCGGGTCCCACTGCTGGGACCCGCACCTATATCCAGAACGGAGCGGGGAGCGCTGCGCCTGGAGGACCCCAGGTTTCCGGGGGTCCGGCCACCACCAGGCGCAGCTCCCCGCGCCGCTCATAGAAATGAATGGGAGCCGGGCCGTGCATGCGCGGTGCGCTCCCATTCATTTCTATGGAGCCGACGGAAGTAGCCGAGCCAGCGCTCGGCTATTTTCGGCGGCCCCATAGAAATGAATGGAGGGCGGCTGCGCATGCGCAGTGCGCCCTCATTCAGTTCGGGGGCTCCGTTCTGGAAATAGGTGCGGGTCCCAGCGGTGGGACCCGCACCTATAAGACAATGGGGGCATATCCTAGCGATATGCCCCCATTGTCTAAAATGAGAATAACCCTTTAAGAATCCAGAGGATCTCTCGGACTTTTGTGCTAGGCTGGCTGTACCTCCACCGTTGTTACCAGATTGGGACTTTCCCTCTGTCTTACCGCCGATCCCGGCAACCTGGACCACCGTGAGACCCCGAAAGAAGAAGAATCGAACTGCTCCTCCGGAAACCGGGACTGGATCATCTGGTTGAGGGACTTCTCCGCCGGGGTCGTAAATATGAGCACTTTTTGCAGTTTCCCCTCTACTCTGTCCCATCCCCTCTTCGGGGATTTCAAACGCTGTCCTCTCACCTTTTTCTCTTCCTACATCAATCAGTTGTTTTATGAGTGTCTGATCCAATATTCCTTCCTTTTCTGGAGCTCTGGGATGGACAGTAGTTCACTGTTTCTGTTCGTAGTCGAGTATTCACTACTTTTCCCCATAGGAGTTCCACTGGTTTAACTCAGTCTATGGGGTTTGCCATCCCGAACTTCAGAGACATGAAGGTTCAGACTTTGATGTACCCCTTTGTGTCCCTTTTGTATTTCATACACATTGGTACTGTTCATTTCTTTCAGCTTTATATGTTGAAAAGTATTGCCGTTGTTATGTTATATTTTCTCTCCAGTTTCATAGCTCTCTTAGTTTTTTGCTCTCTCTGGGAGGGGGAGGCCGCCCTGGCACTCGAAATTCCCTGTTGCACCTTACATATCCTTTACCTGCCTTTGGTTCTTGTTCCCTCCAAAATGGCTAGAATAATGTCACTTAATGTTAAAGGCCTCAATTCTAATTTTAAAAGACGTATAGCACTGAGGGAATTTTGTAGATCTGGGGCTGACATTATCCTAGTTCAGGAGACCCACCTCACGGGTGAAGGATCCTTCAATTTTGTCAAACACTGGTTCCCACGAGTTTACATGGCTCCCTCTACTACTAAATCTGCCGGGGTAGCTGTTCTCCTATCCCAGACCTGTCCCCTTCAGGTAGACTTGGTTCGGGCTGATCCTTCGGGACGCTACCTGATTCTGCAGGGTGTACTACATGGGCAGAAGATACAACTTTGTAACTTATATGCCCCAAACTCTGGTCAGATTGCCTTTCTCTCCTCTCTTTTTTCCACTTTATCATCTGATAGAGGGATGTTGCAACTGATTGGAGGAGATTTCAATGTCTCCTTCTCTGAATGCATGGATAGACTAGCTACTCCCCCGACAGCCCCTAGTTCCCAGTGTAAACGCCAATCTAGAGGGTTTAGGAAATTAGTCCGTATGCACTCTCTCTATGACCTGTGGTGAGTAGATAACCCCTCGTCTCGCCAATTTTCCTTCTACTCCAACTCTCACCTCACTCATACGAGACTCGATTACTTTTTGGGAAATATCATGGCCCTTAGAACTTTGGCATCCTTCTCCATAGGCCCAATAATTTGGTCAGATCATGCCCCAATATACCAGGATATCCGACTCTCCTCTACCCCTTTGCGATATCCTCATTAGAGACTGAATGACACACTGTTGACTAATCCTCACACCCGAGATGGGCTGCGTTCCTCTCTGTCCCAGTACTTACATAGAAACATAGAAGATTGATGGCAGAAAAAGACCACCTGGTCCATCTAGTCTGCCCTTTTATTATCCTTTTATTGTTATCTTAGGATAGATACACGTTTATCCCAGGCATGTTTAAATTCAGTTACTGTGGATGTATCAACCACCTCTGCTGGAAGTTTGTTCCAAGCTTCTACTACTCTTTCAGTGAAATAATATTTTCTAATGTTGTTCTTGATTTTTCCCCCAACTAACCTCAGATTGTGCCCCCTTGTTCTTGTGTTCAGTTTCTTATTAATAATCCTTCCCTCCTGAACTTTATTCAGTCCTTTAACATATTTAAAGGTTTCAATCATGTCCCCCCTTTCTCTTCTTTCCTCCATACTATACATATTAAGAACTTGGAGTCTTTCTTGATAAGTTCTATGCTTTAGACCTTTCACCATTTTTGTAGCTCTTCTTTGGACCCGTTCTATTTAGCAATATCCTTTTGCAGGTGAGGTTCTCCAGAATTGAACCACAGTATTCCAGATGTGGTCTCATTAGAGCTCTATACAGAGGGATCAACAATCTCCCTCTTTCTGCTTGTTATACCTCTAGCTATGCAGCCAAGCATACGATTTGCTTTCCCTACCGCCTGGCTGCATTGGTTACGCATTTTGAGGCTGTCAGTGATGACTACCCCCAAATCCTTCTCTTCTGAGGTCTTTGTTAGCACAGAAATGCCAATACGATACTCAGATAGAGGATTTCTTCTCCCCAAGTGCATTATTTTACATTTGGAAACATTGAACTGAGGTTTCCATTGTTTTGACCACTTATCTAATAAAGATAAATCATTCTCCATATTACCGACACCTCCTGGAACATCAACCCTATTACACACTTTTGTGTCATCAGCAAACAAGCAAACCTTCCCTACCAAGCCGTCCCTTATGTCACTTACAAACATGTTAAACAGAACAGGACCCAGAACAGATCCTTGTGGCACCCCACTTGTAACCAGCCTCTCCTCAGAATACACTCCATTAACAACAACCCTCTGGTATCTGTCCTTCAGCCAACTGCAGATCCACTGAACTATCCAGGAGTTAAGTCCAATTTTTGATAACTTCTCTAACAGCTCTTTATGGGGAACCATATCGAAAGCTTTACTGAAATCCAGGTAGGCGATATCCACAGCACCACCTTCATCCAGCACTTTAGTTACATAGTCAAAGAAATCAATGAGATTACTCTGACATGATCGGCCCTCAGTAAAGCCATGCTGGTTTGGGTCCATCAAGTTGTTTGTTGTTAGATGGTCAATTATCTTCTTTTTTAGTAGAGTCTCCATCAGTTTTACCACTACAGATGTCAAGCTGACTGGCCTATAGTTACTAGCTTCTTCTCTACTACCCTTCTTGTGAATGGGTACAAGATTAGCCATTCTCCAATCATTAGGAACATCTCCTGTAAGAAGGGACTGATTATACAGATCAGTCAGGGGGCCAACAATCACAGATTGGAGTTCTTTAAGAACTCTGGGGTGGATGCCATCCGGACCCATTGCCTTATTTAACTTTAGCCGGACAAGTTCCTCTAGAACATCGGCCTCTGAAAACACTGGGGCTGAAACTTTACAACTAGAGGCAATGTTATGTCCAGCCATGTTCTGATTATGAAAGTCGCCATCTGAAAAAACTGAGCAGAAGTAGTTATTCAGATGGTCAGCGACCGTCTTATTTCCATCTATATACAGATTTTTTCCATTGCTAAGTTTTGTAATGCCGCAGTTTTTTTTTTCTTCCTGTCATTAATATATCTGAAGAAGGTTTTATTTCCCTCCTTAACAGATTTGGCCATTTCGCTGAGAATGCCTCGAGTGTATCCTCTCAGGGTACCCTATGGGAGGCCCACAAAGCGGTGATACACGGTGTCTGTATTTCGCTCTCTTCTCGTTTGAAGAGGGATAGAGAAGCACAATATCGTGAGTGTCTGCGCTCTTTACGAACAGCAGAACTTGCGCTCACCTCCAATCCCTCTCGGTGAATATTGAGGCAGATAGTTGAATTGCGGGCTCGTCTCAAATTCCTGGCCTCGTCCTCTACTGACCAGCTGATCCGATACACTCATCAGCGTTATTTTACGTATGGCAATAGGCCACATACCCTACTAGCCCATCAACTTAAGGACCGGGCGGCCACCTCAACCCCACATGCAATTAGAGATCAACAGGTAGTCCTTCAATACCACCCGACATCTATTGCTAAATTATTTCATAATTACTACTCAGCTCTATACTCTCTACCATCTCCTTTACCTACAGATAAGACTAAGTGTAATGCGCTTTTAGATGGGTTTCTATCAGACTGCCACTTGCCCTCTCTCTCCTCAGCTACACTGGCCCATCTGAATCAGCCGATCACTGCTGAGGAGGTTGATGAAACTGTCTCTGCCTTACCCAATGGGAAGACTCCTGGCCCTGATGGACTCCCCTATGCTTACTTTAAGACGTTTCGGGATGTATTGACTCCTCATATGGTGGGGTTATTCAATGGGTTCTTGCAAGAGGATAAGATCCCTGACACTATGCTCCAATCCTATGTGACAGTTATCCCCAAACCTGGGAAGGACCCCATGGACTGTGCCAGCTATAGGCCTAGTAGCCTTCTAAATTCAGATCTGAAAATTTTCACCAAATTACTGGCGAATAGACTTAATACCTGGCTTCATCACTTGATACATAAGGACCAAGTGGGTTTTGTTAGATTTTGCCAGGCTGGGGATAACACCAGACGGGCCGTTGACCTGGTGGAGGTGGCAAATAGAAATGGTGTAGAGGCCGTATTGCTTAGTCTAGATGCTGAAAAAGCATTTGATCGGTTAAACTGGGACTTTATGTTCAGAACGTTACACCATTTTGGCTTTAAGGGCCCTTTCTTGATGGCCCTGAGAGGCCTCTACTCCTCTCCTTCTGCTGTGGTTCGGTTACCCCATACCCACTCTTCCTCCCTCTCAATCCATAATGGAACGCAGCAGGGGTGCCCTTTATCTCCGCTCCTCTATGTACTCAGCATAGTACCTCTGACAGCGATGATCCGTAATTCATATGACATTCAGGGTATCATGGTCCGGGATAAATCATTTTCTATTTCCCTCTTTGCAGATGATGTGTTACTCACCTTGACAAACCCTTTCATCTCCCTCCCCAATCTCCACTTGGTGCTACATAGATATAGTGGGCTGTCAGGTTACAAACTAAATACTTCTAAGTCAGAGGCTTTACCAATCAATGTTAAGCCAGATAGGCTCCTTCTCCTAAAAGGGTAGTTTCCCTACACCTGGCGCACTCATTCTATAAAATACCTGGGTATTTATCTAACTCCACGCTACTTTGATTTATATAAAGCAAATTTTCCGTCATTGCTGACGGAAGTCCACTCCCTATTGGCAAAGTGGAAATCTCTACCTCTTTCCTTACTTGGCCGGATAGCGGCTATTAAAATGTCCATTCTCCCTAAATTTCCCTCCCTCTAATCTCCTAGGCCCTATGCGATTTACCAGAGATATTTGGCTAAAAACGAAAGTGAAGTATAAAAACGCAGACATGGTGCGACCATGTCGAGGGCAGGTTTATATCGCCTTCTTGACCTTAAAGACCAGTTCTAAATTTAACCACCCCTATATGTTAAAATGGGAAGAATGGCTGCAACGGGAGCTCTCCCCAGAGGTCTGGAGGACCATTTGGAGACGAGCTCAAATTAGCTCTTCATCAATATCATATAAGGAAAATCAGCTGAAGATCTTAATGTTCTGGTATCATACACCCGCTGTTCTTCATGCTATGAACCCGGAGATCCCGGACCTCTGTTGGAGATGCTCCCAAAGACGGGCTTCGCAGTTCCATATTTTTTGGTCTTGCCCAATCCTGTCTCTATTTTGGTCACAGGTACGAAATGTCATAGAGATTCTTTTAGGGGTCAGTCCCCCCAACGATCCGGTTATTTTCTTATTGAATGTAGTCCCACCCACGTTGAGGGTGCCAGGTTGCTACTTCACATCCTAACAGCTGCTAAATGCCTTATAGCCTTATATTGGAAGCGACCCTCCCCGCCAGTGATTTCTCATCTTATTACCAAGTTGAAGGAGATCAGATCCCTGGAATACTCAGTTGCCTTACAAAGAAATACCGTGGACAAATTCCTGAAGTATTGGCAACCTTGGGACACTCGGGAGCACTTGATTAATGAATAATTAGAGAGAGACTGTTTCAATTGGTTTTATCCTTTTATTTTTACACGTTTTGTTACATGTTATGATGTAATGTACAATGTATAACACCTTGCGGAAATGTTATCCTCCTGTTCCGTGTACTGTTTTGTAACACATGAAAAGTGTTAACTTTGCCTGTTATAAAAGAAAATTAATAAAAATTTAAATGGGAAAAAAAAACGAAACACCTTACATCACAAAAAGCGCAATACCCAAGCGATCAAAAAGGCGTATTCCCCCCAAAATAGTACCAATCTAACCGTCATCTCATCCCGCAAAAAATTAGCCCCTATCTGAGACAATCTCCCAAAAAATAAAAACACTACAGCTCTCACTTTATGGAGACACTAAAACATGATTTTTTTTTGCTTTAAAAATGATATTATTGTGTAAACCTTAAATAAATAGAAAAAATTATACATGTTAGGTATCGCCACGTCCGTAACAACCTGCTCTACAAAAATCTCACCTGACCTAACCCCTCAGATGAACACAGAAAAAAAATAAAATAAAAACGATGTAAAAAAAGCCATTCTTTGTCACCTTACATCAAAAAAGCGTAATACCAAGCGATCAAAAAGGCGTATGCCCCCCAAAATAGTACCAATCTAACTGTCATCTCATCCCGCAAAAAAAGTAGCCCCTACCTCGACCCCACAAAATATAAAAACTACAGCTCTCACACTATGGAGATACTAAAACATGATTTTTTTGGTTTCAAAAATGATATTATTGTGAAAAACTTAAATAAATAAAAAAAGTATACATGTTATGCATCGCCACGTCCATAACAACTGGCTCTACAAAAATCTCACATGACCTAACCCCTCAGGTGAACTCAGTAAAAATGAATAAATAAAAGCTGTGCCAAAATTACCAATTTTTGGGTCACCTTGCCCCAAAAAGTGTAATAATGAATAATCAAAAAAATCATATGTACCCAGAAATGGTAACAATAAAAATTTCAACTCTTCCTGCAAAAAATGAGCCCCTACACAAAACGATCGGAAGAAAAATAAAAAAGATATAGCGTTCAGAAAATGGAGACACAAAAACATATTTTTTCTCAAAAATGCTTTATTATGTAAAACTGAAACAAAGAAAGTAGACATATTTGATATAATCGCGTCCGTATAAAAATACCACATCATCTAACCTGTCAGATGAACATGATAAAAAACAAAAAATAAATACAGTGCCAAAACATCCATTCTTCGGTTACCTTGCCTCCCAAAAAAATAATATAGAGTGATTAAAAATTATATTTACCCCAAAATAGTACCAATAAAACTGTCATCTTATCCCGTAGTTTCCAAAATGGGGTCACTTTTTGATTGTTTGTACTATAGGGTGCATCTAGGGGGCTTCAAATGGGACATGGTGTCTAAAAACCAGTCCAGCAAAATCTGCCTTCCAAAAACCATACGGTGCTCCTTTCCTTCTGCGCCCTGCTGTGTGCCCATACAGCAGTTTACCACCACATGTGGGGTGTTTCTGTAAACCGCAGAATCAGGGTAATAAATATTTGAGTTTTGTTTGGCAGTTAACCTTAGATGTGTTAAAGAAAAAATGGACTAAAATGGAAAATCTGCCCAAAATTTTTTAGAAATTTCATCTCCTTTTTCCTTTAATTCTTGTGGAATACCTAAAGGGTTAACAAAGTTTATAAAATCAGTGTTAAGTAACTTGAGGGGTGTAGTTTCCAAAATGGGATCATTTATGGGGGGGGGGGTTCTACTATGTAAGCCCCACAAAGTGACTTCAGACCTGAACTGGTCCTTAAAAAGTGGGTTTTGGAAATTTTCTTAAAAATTTTAAGAATTGCCTCTAAAATTCTAAGCCTTTTAATGTCCCCCAAAAAATAAAATGACATTTACAAAATGATGCAAACATAAAGTAGACATATGGGGAATGTTAAATAAATATTTTATGAGGTATCACTTTCAATTTTAAAAGCAGAGAAATTAAAATTTTGAAACTTGTGAATTTTTCAAAATTTTTGGTAAAGTTGGGATTTTTTCATAAATAAAGGTGACATATATTGACTCAAATTTATGACTGTCGTGAAGTACAATGTGTCACGAGAAAACAATCTCAGAATGACTTGGATAAGTAAAAGTGTTCCAAAGTTATTACCACATAGAGTGACATGTCAGATTTTCAAAAATAAGCCTGGTCACGACGGTGCAAATGGCCCGGTCATTAAGGGGTTAACCACGGTAAACCTAGCACCATAGGAGCAGGAAGACCTTCCAACACAAAACACGAAATTAGTTCCTGATGAAATTCACCCACTCTTAATCTGATATCATGCACCATCTGAGACAAACACTTGTGAGATAGAGGTGCAGAATCAATAGCAAACACAGAAATCTTCTTCTCTAATGCACTCGGAGATAATCCATGCATACGGACAAACTGAGCATCGATCAGGGTTACCCCTGCCCAGCTGTCGATAAACACGTTAATTTTCACAACTTTTGACTCTAGCGCCACCTCGGCAGTCAGGAAAAAACGGGTACAGCAGGATGAAAAATGCACATTTCCTGTCTCACCACCCACCCCTCCAAGAGTGAGATGGGAATTTAATGCCCCCTTTTCTTTTCTCTCTTTTAGAGACTGAATGCATGGACATGCGTTGATAAAGTGTCCTTTCTGTCCGCAGAAAAAACACACTCCCTGTTTATTCCCAGAATGCTTAAAAGTGGAAGCAGGAGTAGCTCCCCCTAACTGCATGGGTTCGTCCCCAGACATCAACCCAGGAGTATCTTCACCCAAAGTGTTATAGGAAGACAATACTCTATGTGATAGTACGTCTTGAGAGCGGGGGCCACTAGATCTCTCTCTCAGGCGTCTATCCATGCGTACAGCAAGAGTCATAGCGGCTTCCAAAGACACCGGAGTTTCATGAAAGGCCAAAGCGTCCTTTAGCCTTTCAGATAATCCTTGACAAAACTGACTACGGAGAGCCAGATCGTTCCATTCAGTATCCTTAGCACACCTCCGAAACTCAGAGCAATAGATTTCAACAGAGCGCTCACCCTGACGGAGGTCACGTAGCTTGGTCTCGGCCAGGGAGATGCGATCCGGGTCATCATAGATAAGCCCCAATGCCTTGAAAAATTCATCTACCGACTGGAGAGACTGCGATCCGGTAGGCAGAGAAAAGGCCCATGACTGTGCATCCCCCTTGAGCAACGAGATCACCACACCAACTCTCTGTTCCTCATTACCAGAAGAATGAGGACGCAGCCTAAAGTACCATTTTCACGCCTCCCTGTACAAAATGAAGTTATCATGTCCTCCAGAGAATCTATCAGGGAGGGCGACTTTAGGCTCCAGACAGGCCTGGCAACCACCACCCCCGGGACCAACAGCCTGTGGTCTCTGAATCTGGGTGACAGTCATGCGGAGGTCAACTACCTCCAAAGAGAGACCCTGTAGCTGTCCTGAGAGTGCAGTAATTGGGTCCATTACTGCACAAAAATGGACAAAATGACGATCTTGGGCGGTTTATAATGTCACGCTCTGGTGTGTGTGTGGGGGGGGGGATATTCCACACCAAGCGCAGGAGTAAGGGGTGGGGGGTGGGGGAAGGAAATGGGATTAGGCCTGGAACTAGTGAAGGCAGATGGTCACCTCCTATTGAAACCCTGACTCCAGTCCTGGCTTACTAACAGTATGAACAGGCCTAGAATGTAGGCAAGTTCATACACTGGAAACCTGGGACCCTAACTGTCCCTGAAGGACCATGAAGTCAGTGACTGGAATGAGACAAACTGTTCCTCCACCAACCTGGACAAACAGTAGTCTCCCCTCAGGCCCAAACACCAAAACACAGGGAAGATATACACAAATAAACGAAAGGGAAAGAAGACACTTAACTTTCCTGAAGATAATGGCAGCAATGGGATCTCCACAGAGAAAAACACACCAGCAAACCACAGAAAGTATAAACCGCACAGCATGGTGGGAGAAGCAACACTAACTAGACAAAGATAATTGATAAAACACCTACACCTGAAGGGGGAGGGTGTGGTGAATTTCAGGAACAAAACAACCAAAGGAGAACCTGTCAGTTTAACCCACGGGTTGCCAATCAGACAGACCTCCTGATACCTGTCGCAGGAATGTCCGTGACAACAGGATTGGCGCATAGCAAATGTGGTGCCAATATTCCAAAAGGGTTCAAAAACAGAGCCCGGAAACTATTGGCTGGTAAGTTTAACATCTGTCGTGGGTAAACTGTTTGAGGGTTTTCTAAGAGATGCTATCTTGGAGTACCTCAATGAAAATAAGCAAATAACTCCATATCAGCATAGCTTCATGAGGGATCGGTCATGTCAAACCAATTTAATCAGTTTCTATGAGGAGGTAAGTTCTAGACTTGACGGCGGCGAATCAATGGATGTCGTATATCTGGACTTCTACAAAGCATTTGACACGGTACCACATAAAAGGTTAGTATATAAAATGAGAATGCTTGGACTGGGAGAAAATGTCTGTATGTGGGTAAGTAACTGGCTCAGTGATAGAAAACAGAGGTTGGGTATTAACGGTACATAATCAGATTGGGTCACTGTCACTAGTGGGGTACCACAGGGGTCAGTATTGGGCCCTATTCTCTTCAATATATTTATTAATGATCTTGTAGAAGGCTTGCACAGTAAAATATCAATTTTTGCAGATGACACTAAACTGTGTAAAGTAATTAACACAGAAGAGGACAGTACACTGCTACAGATGGATCTCGATAGACTGGAGGCTTTGGCAGAGAAGTGGCAGATGAGGTTTAACACTGACAAATGTAAGGTTATACATATGGGAAGGAATAATGCAAGTCACCAGTACATACTGAATGGTAAAACATTGGGTAACTCTGACATGGAAAAGGACCTAGGAATTTTGGTGAACAGAAAACTAAGCTGTAGAAACCAGTGTCAGACAGCTGCTGCAAAGGCCAATAAGATAATGGGTTGCATCAAAAGGGGCATAGATGCCCGTGATGAGAACATAGTCCTGCTAGTTTACAAATCACTAGTCAGACCACACATGGAGTACTGTGTACAGTTCTGGGCTCCTGTGAACAAGGCAGACATAGCAGAGCTGGAGAGGGTTCACAGGAGGGCAACTAAAGTAATAACTGGAATGGGTGGACTACAGTACCCAGAAAGATGATCAAAAATAGCGTTATTCACTTTATAAAAAAGATGACTGAGGGGAGATCTAATAACTATGTATAAATATATCAGGGTCCAGTACATAGATCTCTTCCATCACCTATTTATCCCCAGGACTGTGACTGTGACGAGGGGACATCCTCTGCGTCTGGAGGAAAGAAGTTTGTACACAATCATAGAAGAGGATTCTTTACGGTAAGAGCAGTGAGACTGAGTAGGTGGTGATGGTAAGTTCACTAAAACAGTTCAAGAGGGGCCTGAATGTATTTCTGGAGGGTAACAATATTATAGGTTATAGTTACTAGAGATGGGTTGTTGATCCAGGGAGTTATTCTGATTGCGTGATTGGAGTCGGGAAGGAATTTTTTCCCCTAAAGTGAGGAAAATTGGCTTCTACCTCACAGGGGTTTTTTGCCTTCCTCTGGATCAACTTGTAGGAAAACAGGCCCGAACTGGATGGGCAGATGTCTTTTTTCGGCCTTATAAACTATGTTGCTATCTTACTATGTTACTAAACCGCCGGAGGAGGTCGGCATGGCCTACTCTTTGACTGGGCCACTGTGTTGACAACTCATGCGATTCCCACCCTCACCACTCTGTGACTGGGCCACTGTGTTGACTTCTCATGCTGGTGCCACCCTCTTCACTCGGTCATGGAGGGCACTACTTGTTTCAGCATGTAACAGAACAGGTTCTGTAGAAATCTATGTGGAATCAGCTGACGACGGCGTAAAAGGAGTGCACTTGTTCACTCCACTGCACGGTCTTAATACCTGGCGCCAACATTGACCTGTAAGGCTGAGTTTACCTTTGAGTTATTTGGTTAGGTTTAGCCCTGTAACTGACCAAATAAGTGTGAAGTGATTCTAAGAGTGACGTCTGTCATCTGCGTGTCATACTCACAGTACTGTTTCACTAGCACAGTGGACTCTCTATGCATGTTTCTGGAATGCACAACGTTCTACATCATTATACAGGCTCTCTGCAGCCAGGAAATAGCTTTTTTTTAACGTGATTCGTCACAAATAAATTTGGATTGAATCAAATCTTTTTGATAAATTTGCTCATCTCTAATTAAAACAATTCAGTTTACACATATGAAAGACAGGTGGGGGACTGGAAGAAACACTGCTCTGTTTCTGTTGGTGATGGTAGGAAGTCAATTGAGAAATAGTGAATAGGGTGGATAAGTGGGAACCAGAATGGCACAAATGTGGAGGTGTCAATAAGACCTGGCCTCATTGCTGTGGTGCAGTGTTGCAATTGCCTTGCAAAACACTGACCAAGTGGGCATGAAAGTCATGTACTGTCCCTTACCCAACAGCTGCCTCAATTTCAATGGTGGAGTGCACCCTGTTGCACAACACCGATTCTAAGGTGTGGCCCACTTTCTGCTCCATGTGAGAGTACAATTCAGCAATGGCTTTTTTTGGGAAATAATGGTGGACAGGTATTTTCCATCAAGGCTGCTCATATGCCATCAGATCTCTAAAGGCAGTGGAGTCCACTATGTGGTATGGCAGTGACTGCACTGCCAGTATCTTGGCCATGTGGGTAATTAGTTTGCACACAAGCAGATAATTGAATGCGTAATATCTCTAAATGACGATGGGAAGAACAATCTTGTTCCGATTTCTGGCCAGTACTTTTTCCACTAGATCAAGGGATGCCGCTTAATGAGCTGGAGGAGAGCCATAGTTCCTACATTTGAGCTTGAAGGTCCACAGATTTTTTTTTTGCCTGCAGAGTTTGCACACTGTGATGGCTTTGTTGGCAGGTAGGTACCCACACAAACCACCACCAGACAAAGCCTGCCCTAAGTATGACACATTTTGAGCTGGCACAAACTGCATCAGTGACATCACCTGTTCCTGGTCTGACAACAATAAAAGCTGATATTGCCCTGGCAGATAAACTAACCAGTACACAATGTTATTATCTCCCTCTGCAACAATAATGTGATTTATCCTGCCTGCGAGGGATAGCTATAGCTCGGCTGTTTTTTTTTGTTTTTTTTTAAACTACAGTCCTTCACTACAATGTAACATTGAGTGATGCACAACAACAACACGTCAGGTACACTAATCTGTGATAGATGGAATTATTGTAAAAATATTTTACCGTAACATAGGGGGAGATTTATCATTCCCTTTGTGCCTGAAAAGTGGTGTTAAAAAGTGGCAATTGTGACTTTTTAACTGCGACTTTTTAAAATTGCCGCATCTTCCCTTTTTGGAAGTCCTTGCCACTTCTATGGTGCAAATGAAGCCATAAATCCATGGCAGCTCTGAGCTGTCAGATATTTCTGGTTATGTGTATGGACTGCAGGAGGATCCAATTCACCATTTTATCCTGCAAATTTGACCCAGATGAAGGCAAAAACCATCATGAGGTAATTTTCCTAGTTTTAGGGGCAAAAATGACTTCCCTATTCCAATAAGACTCTCGTAAGTGGACCAATACGCCTTCCAGAATTCTACTAACTATAACCTGTAATATTATTATACTCCAAAACATGCACCCAGTCCCCTCTTGAGCTCTTTTACCAAGCTCACCATCACAACCTCCTCTGGCAGAGAATTCCATAGCCTCACTGCTCTTACAGTAAAGAATCCCTTTCTATGTTGATGGAGAAACCTTCTTTCCTGTAGACGTAGAGGATGTCCCCTCGTCAAACTCTGTTATGCAAGCGGGTGTGGACCCAATAAGCCACTGACTTGCTATATCCTGGATGGGTGTGACTAAGTAACTACTTGGCCTTCATTAGAGCCTCTCATGGTGAGCATAGGCTTGGGCCATTGGAGTAATCGCCAGGTACCACTCCAGAACAGTCCCTGGGCAGTCCTCAGTGGCAGCTGACCTACAGAGATACTGTTGCAAAGCACCGAGGGGAAAGACACGGTCAGGATGTCCAGAGTCAGAGCTGGAAACGATCAAGCAATATCCATAATCAAAGTCCAAGGTCAGGAGATGGCAGCAATCAAGCAAAGGCTGTCTAATCAAGAAGCAGTACACAGTAAAGCAGAAACTTCCAAACAACTTAACAAAAGGAACTAGACTGGCTAGTGGCCAAGGTTGTTTAGGTGCCTTCCTGAGGCATGAAGTTCCTTTAAAGGCATCCTGCAACCCAGCCATAGGGTGGGGAGATAAAGGGAGTGCCCATACTGCCTCACAAATGGAGAAGAGATACGTCTGTGCATGCCCTAACAAAAAGTACCGGACTCTAAACAGGAAGGAAGCTCCAGCACAGGGCACAGATAACAGTTTAACCACCTAACTGGACTTTGCACGAGTCCAGCTCTGGCAGTGGAAAAAGTAGCTACCTGTGGCAGAAAGTGGAAGGGGGAGGGATGCTTTAGATGCTGCTATCTCCTGAATGGTAGCAAGCTGACATTCAAGGCTTTCACTTCAAGACCAAAATGACAGCTAAAGTCCAATCAACAGAAGAGATATCACTGTTAGAAATCGAGTCAGTAATGATAGCTGGTAAAACTTGCTTTTACTTTAACTTTCAGCAGTATTCGTTGCATCCCAATTTCTATCAGTGATAAAAAATAGTAAAAAATATATAATGTGCTATTATCATAATTGTACGGACCCACATAATAAAATTGCTATTTTTACCACACAGTGAAATAAATTCCACAAAATAATGTATTAATTGCTGTTTTTTAATCTTTCCCCTTAAAAATAGAATGCTAGTTATTTAATAAGCAATATGTACCCGAAAAGGGTTCCTAAAAAGTCTACAACTAATTTCGCAAGATACATTTTTTTTTAGAAGAAAACATTTAAAAGTTATGACTGCTAGAACACAAAGGGGAAAATATTATTGGTCCTTAAGGCTAAAATTAATTATGTCACTAAGGGGTTAAAAATGCAATAGTGTCCCCTGAGTTGTGCGCCAACAAGGTTTACCGCAGACACAGATTAAAAATGTAAAATAAAAGTGACATTTTTGGGAGGGTTTTTCCAATTTTAATGTGACTGTTAGGAGGTTAAGCTGCCTGCGCTTGTCAGCATGGCGCATGGCAACAGGGAGTAAGGGAGCCCTGCACCTGTGCCTGCGTGTAGGGGCAGCAGCGAAGGCATGGAGCAGTACCCACCTTATATCTCGCTCTTCAAACAAACAGCGATTTTTGCAGAATAGATAATGTGTTGAGGCTCCTCCTCCCGGTCAGTAGCATCAAAGGACCTCAAGAGAGCATCTGCTTTGATATTCTCTGCAGCACAGAAATAAAGAATGAAATCAAAACAGGCAAAGAATAAGGACCACCTGGCTTGACAAGGATTCACTCTTTGTGCAGACTGCAAAAAGGTCAGATTCTTGTGGTCGATGTAGATCACCACATGATGAGATGCTCCCTCCAGAAGGTAATGCCATTCTGTAGTAGTGCCATTTTGATGGCTAACAATTTCCTGTCCCCAATCGAGTAGTTGTACTCAGTAGCAGAGAAGACCCTGGCGAAGAAACCACAAGTTGCCATCTTACCAGAGGAAGCGTTTTGTGAAAGCATCGCCCCAGCTCCAAGAGACAATTCATCACCTCAATATAGAATTGCTTGTTACCACCAGAGCGATGGAGAACCAGAGCCGCAGAGAAGGCCTGCTTTGAGGTTTGGAAAGACAATTCAGTCTCAGCTGTCCAGTTCTCGGGATCCATCTGCAGGCCTGTATCGGATATTATGTACCCTAGGAATGGAAGCCTGCTCAAAGATATATCTCTCGAACTTCGCGTGCAGACAATCTTCTCTTACCCTTTGAAGAGCGTGATGAACCTGCCTCTGGTTAATAGCCAAATCTAGGGTGAAAAGGGATATCATCTAGGTACACCACAACACAGGAATAGAGAAAGTCTTCGAAGATGTTGTTTACGAACTCTTGGAACACTGCAGGGACATTTCTTAGCCCAAAGGGCATCACCACAAATTCGTTTTGACTGTCGCGGGTGCTGAAGGTGGTCTTCCACTATCCCTGACGAATCCTGATCAGGTTGTAGGCCCCAAGTAGGTCTAATTAGGAGAATAATTTAGCTCCCCTGAGGAAGTGAAACGATTCAATAAGGAGAAGGTTCATGAACACGAAGCTATGGAAGTCCCAGGAGAAGAGGATGAGACAGACTTCAGAGGATCAGGAACGAAATCTTTTCAGTATGAAGCGTTCCTACCTGTAATTTTACAGGTTCAGTGATGAACTGTATGGACTCAGATAGAGCGCTTCCATCGACGGATGATACTGTCAGAGGACTCTGCAGGCGTTGAACAGGAATCTGATGATCCACTAGGCCTTGTTGTAGGGAGTTCCCTACTGATCTGGAATCCAGAAGTGCCGTCTCTGTGAACTGAACATCTCACAATGACAGGGTTACCGGCAGAGTCAGAGGGGGAGAGGAATTGTGTTCACCTAGGGTCACCTCTCCAACAGACTCTAAACTTGGGGGTTTCCTGGCTTCAGAGGGCAAGAACAGAAAAGATGTCCAGAACTGCTACAGTAGAAGCCAAGTCCCCTTGTACGATGGTGATCACATTCTTGTTCAGTCAGCCCGACTTGGGTCTTGTTCAGTCAACCTGCATGGGTTCTGGCGCAGCAGATGTGGAAGGCTGAGGGACTGAAGACTGCTGGAAAGAGAGAAAATGGATGATACGGTCTTCTCTCACTTACTACCTCCTTAGAACATTCCTGGAGGCGCAGATGAATACGGGTGGCCAGGGAAATAAGTAGTAATAAGTGGCCAGGGTAGAGGGGCCATCCTGAGCAGCCAATTCATCCTTAATTTTCCCGGAGAGACCCTCCCAGAAGGCAGCTACTAAAGCCTCATTATTCAGAGGCAAGGGTCCAGAGCTGGACTGCTTACTGGCCCACTGACTGACTTCCTTGGTGTAGCCGCAGTATAGAAGTGGCTGAGGTGGTGCTTCCTGGCTTGTCAAACACTCTACGAAAAGCCTCTAGGAAGGCTTGTAGATCCATAATGACGCCTCTCCCAGAGTGGGTTGATCCTGTAAGCTGTGACATTAAAAAAGCTATCTTGGCTCGGTCAGAGATGAACTGATTCGGCAACAGTTCAAAGTGCAGAGTGCACTGATTAATGGACCCCCTGCACTGTTTAGGATCTTCATCAAAGCATGGTGGAGCTGACTGATAGGGGCTTGATCCTGGAACGTAGGGAGTCAGCGGAGCAGGTGCCATGTTATCAGCTGCAGCAGGATGCACTCATTCACATTGCATACTTAGGACAGAATCTGATCCTGATGTTCTCTGCGCAGATGGTGCGCAGATAAAACAGTTTAAGGTACCTGCTGCCCACGCTTGTCAGCATAAAGCATGGCAGCAGGGAGAGTGAAGGAGAATGGCACCCATGCTACTTGTAGGGGCAGCAGCACGGGCAGTGTGCTGGGCTAACACAGCACAGACTTGGAATAAATAGATCAAGGGAGAGATCTCTGTATTGATCTTTGATACATAGTTATTACATCTAATCTCAATTGTCTTTTTTGTAAACTAAATAACACTAATTTTGATAATCTTTCTGAGTACTGTAGTCCACCCATTCCAGTTCAATAAATGCTGTAATATTCATATCATCAGGTTCGGCTAACTTATTAATTGATGAAACTTTGAAACAGTTTTTTTTTTTTCTGTTTCTTTTTTTGAAAAACGCTTAATTGGACAGTGTCTTAAACAGTATCATAAAAATATACACTGACCATTATGCTGCAAAATATATCCAGTCAGGTTTGGTAGGCTTAATCATAGTAACTTTTCAGCAGCTTTTTTATAAAAAAAAAAAAAAAAAAAAAAACATAAAAATGGACAGTGGACAGTGTCCTGTGAAACTATGTTTGAAAATCATCAGCTAGTATATATTTTTTAGATGATTGGGCTGTTAGCAGGCTCAAGCTAAGGCTCACATTATAAAAAAAGGAGCATTGTAGCTTTAAATACTGATATGCAATGCAAGCGCGCAATCAATGTATGTGAATAGCTGGCTGCAGTGTACACACAGTACAACTAAATTGACTCTTGTCCTATAAGACCCTGAACTTGCTCTATTGTTTGTGCGTCTAAATATAATAGATTTTATCGTGCTTTGTCTGTGGTAGAGATGCCCTGTCACATCAGTGTACAAGCTCAGAATGCAAATTGCTTTGCTGCTTTGGATCTGCCCATGTAACACTAATCAAATCTCAAACGTTCGCTTCATTTGAAAGCTTACTTTTTGGGGAAATTATAAACAAATTTGATTAGTTTGGGATCAATTACGGTAGCTAATCTGTATTAGTAACATGTAATAGATTACCCGTGTTCAACTTTGTGAAACATATATGCATTGTATAAGTAATGGGAAATGGCAAGTTTCATTTATTCAGCTTAATAATGTTTGACAATAAACAAACATATATTTTTCTTACCTTGACAGTGTACGTGTTATCCATGGAAAACCTCCAACAGAGGGAATAGACTCTTCCATCAAGGGATGTGACTTTACAAAACTGAGCACATCATCAGGAAGACTTCGAGAAGAGTTATAGGGCATGGAAGGGCCAACACAGCAACCTGGGCTGCACAGCAATTCATGAAACAAATAAAACATTGTGGTAAAAATAAATTAGCTTTGTAGTTAAATATGTTCAAATTAAAACAAATGAATAACCTAATATGTAATAAGTCATATTTTATATACTACAGTACACTTTATAACCCAGAATAAAACTCAGTGAAGGGATTAAAAGTGTCATCTTGTTGCATCATCATTTTTTACTTTGCTGAAAAATAACTAAATAGAGATGAGTGAATCTCTAAAAAATTCGGACAGTTCGCCAAAAATTTCCAAAATAATTCTGTTTGATCTGAATTTATTCGTGGCAAATCACGTTACACGGCTATTTCCTGGCTACAGAGAGTCTGTATAGTGGTGTGGAACACTGTGCCTTGTAGTAACGTAGTAACACGCATAGGGAGTCTGCTGTGGTAGTTAAACAATACTGTGAGTCAGTATGACACGCACTTGACAGGTGTCGCTCTTAGGCCTCATGCACAAGACCGCATGTATTTTGCGGTCCGCATTTCTCAAAAATTTGTCCGGTTTGCCGAATTTTCCCAAAAAATTCAGTTTGATACGAATTTATTTGTGGCAAATCACGTTAAATGGCTATTTCCTGGCTGCAGAGAGCCTGTATAGTGGTGTGCAACACTGTGCCTTGTAATAACGTAGTAACACGCATAAGGAGTCTGCTGTGGTAGTGAAACAATACTGTAAGTCACTATGACACACACTTAACAGGTGTTGCTCTTAGGCCTCATGCACACGACTATTTAATTTGCGGTCCGCAAAAAACGGATCCGTAAAAAATATGGATGACATCCGTGTGCATTCCGTATTTTGCGGAACGGAACAGCTGGCCCCTAATAGAACAGAACTATTCTTGTCTGTAATGCGGACAATAATAGGACATGTTCTACTTTTTTGCGGAACGGAAATACAGACATACAGAAATGGAATGCACACAGAGTACCTTCCAATCATTTATGGACTTTCTCTCTTCATATAACCGGTCCAACATAAGGAGGGTAGAATTCCAACGGGTGGAAACGTCACATTTCAACCTATGTTGGGGGATGCCGTTCTGCCGCTGCAGCTCAAAAAAGGATGTGCTTTGCAGTGTACGAGTGGCTGAAGTGCACACAAAGTTTCCTGGCCATTTTTAGGATGTCTTACAGATAGGTGGAAGACTTCAGGAACCGCTTGACAACCAGATTGAACACGTGCGCTATGCAGGGAGCATGGCTTAGCCCTCCTTGATGCAGCGCCAACACCATATACTTCCCGTTGTCGGTCTCCACGGTTCTGATTTAGAGTTTTTCGCGGAGAAAGACAGTATTGGATTTCTTGATGAAGGACACGGAGCAGTTCCTCCCCTGTGTGACTCTGTTCACCCAGACAAACGAGGTGCAGAACAGCTTGACACCGCCGTACTCTGCACATGTGGTATGCAGGAGGGTCACTGTGAGTTGTTTTTTCAGTGAGGGGTGAGGAGGCAGAGGTGGATTCATTGTCGCAGGACCAATGGCATGAGAACGTGGAGGCGGAAGCGGCGTCACCTGGCCAAGTTGCTGGTGTGGCTGTGCAGGAACCACATTCACCCAGTGGGCCGTAAAGGACATGTATTGTCCCTCACTGTAGTTATAGCTCCACACGTCGGCGCTGCCATGCACTTTGACAGACACCAACAGGCTCAAGGACTGGCCCACCTTCTGTTATTCATACGTGTGCAGGGCTGGTACTGCCTTTTTGGCAAAGAAATGACGGCTCTATACTCTCCACCTCGGATCGGCACAAGCCATCAGTTCTCTAAAAGGTGCAGAGTCCACCACTTGGAAAGGGAGGGACTACAGCAACAGCAACTTGGCCAGAAGCACGTTCAGCTTCTGCGCTGTTGGACGAGTGCACGCATACTGTTGTCTCTTGGCAATCGCTTCAGTGATCGATTGCTGACGGAATGACGAGGAGTAGGAGGAGCAGGAGCATTAGCATCAGCAGATAATGGGAAGGAAAGACAGCTCCCTTCGGCTGAGGTAGTGGAGCCTTGACTGCCTGAAATCGGGTGCATGCCACTGGGTGATGCAGCGGTTGCTACAGCAGGATGAACCACCACATCGGAGCCACGGTTCTGCCAAGCCACTTTATGGTTGATGCAAGGCCGTGGTGCCAACATTGGCACCCTGGCCACGCTTCACCTTCTGCCCACAGATTCTACAAATGGCCATGTTCACCTCCTCCGGCGGATTAACAAAACACTGCCACACTGCCAAGTAGGTGATTTTACCCGTCCGTGAACCCCTGCACCACTACTTTCCAGGCAGGTAGGCTCCTGCGAAGGGGGTGGTCTACCCCAGGCATGTTTGGCTCCCGACCTCCCACTGCTGCCACCCTGCTGACTCCCGGCCATGCTAGCGACTTGCTGGCTCTACCGCTGCCTCACGGGCAAGCTCTCAGCCTCTTCTCCTGATGAAGATGAAGCCCCTAATTCACCTGGCTCCCAAGTGCGATCAGCTACATGATTATCATCATTGAGTACTTAATGTAAAGTAATTAAAACACAAGAGGACAGTACACTGCTACAGATGGATCTGGATAGATTGGAGGCTTAGGCAGAGAAGTGGCAGATATGGTTTAACACTGACAAATGTAAGGTTATGCACATAGGAAGAAATAATGCAAGTCACCAGCACATACTAAAATGGTAAAACACTGGGTAATACTGACATGGAAAAGGACCTAGGAATTTTAGTGAACAGCAAACTAAGCTGTAGAAACCAGTGTCAGACAGCTGCTGCAAAGGCCAATAAGATAATGGGTTGCATCAAAAGAAGCATAAATGCCCGTGATGAGAACATAGTCCTGCCACTTTACAAATCACTAATCAGACCTCACATGGAGTACTGTGTACAGTTCTGGGCTCCTGTGAACAAGGCAGACATAGCAGAGCTGGAGAGGGTTCAGAGGAGGGCAACTAAAGTAATAACTGGAATGGGTGGACTACAGTACCCAGAAAGATTATCAAAATTAGGGTTATTCACTTTAGAAAAAAGAGGACTTAGGGAAGATCTAATAACTAAGTATAAATATATCAGGGGTCAGTACAGAGATCTCTCCTATGATCTATTTATCCCCAGGACTGTGACTGTGATGAGGGTACATCCTCTGCGTCTGGAGGAAAGAAGGTTTGTACACAAACATAGAAGAGGATTCTTTACGGTAAGAGCAGTAAGACTATGGAACTCTCTACCTGAGGAGGTGGTGATAAGTTCACTTAAAGAGTTCAAGAGGGGCCTGGATATATTTCTGGAGTGTAATTATATTACAGGTTATAGTTACTAAACGTGGGTCGTTGATTCAGGGAGTTATTCTGATTGGAGTCGGGAAGGAATTTTTTCCCCCTAAAGTGGGGAAAATTGGCTTCTACCTCACAGTTTTTTTTTTGCCTTCCTCTGGATCAACTTCTAGGATAACAGACCGAACTGGATGGACAGATGTCTTTTTTTTCGGCCTTATAAACTATGTTACTATGTTATGTTACTATCTGCACGTCACTGAAGTCCTTCTCAATGGTCTCTGGGTCAGGAGCCTGACCGCTCGCAACACCAGTTCCCACGCCACTCTCCTCATCACTACTTGCCCGCCTACTGGAGGAAGCGGCGGATGTCTCCTCCACATCTTGGCTGGTCAGTTGCTGCTGACTGTCCTCCAGTAGCTCGTCCTCGCTGTATAGTGGAGCTGAGCCCACAGCATATAATACTTGTCTGGCTGAGGGAACAGAAAAGGACAGAGGCAGGTTGAGGACAGGTGAGGGCACAGGGCCTTCTCCCGGGCCACGCCAACTAAAAGTTGTGTCTGACGAACCTACTCTTTGCTAGGGGTGTCTGATATTACTTGCGATGAAGTCGAAGACCAAGTCAACCATTCAAGAACCGCTGGGTTGCTGGTCAAGACACGACCGCTAGCTGACGCCAGGAGCTCAGACCTCTCGAAGTGACCCCTGCTGCCACGCCCCCTTACTCTGCTGTGACCTGTGCCTGCGACAGAAACATTTAGGCCTCTGCCACTCCCCTGTACAGGGCCTGTCACTTCTCTGTCTGACATACTGTTAGATCAAATAAATAAATAAAAAGGAAATTGAAACACCCCCAAAAAGGCTATAATTTTCTCACTTCACCAAACTTTTTTGCCACTAATACATGCCAAAAAGAGCTTTAGAACAAATAACTGCACCGCTGAACGGCAAATAGGCCCTTACTTTTTTCCACTTATACACTCCACAAAAGGCTTTGGGAGAACGGGAATGCAAATGAGCTCTGCCTTTAATGCCACCAGATGTAAGGCAGCTATCCTGTAAGTCAATGTTCAGCTCTTCAAATAAGCCTTGAGACATGACTCGAATATTAAATAAGCCAGCACCTCACCTGCAGACAGCTGTTTCAGGGTGATTGCTCCTCATCAGAGCAGAGAGTACTGGCTTAACTGGGTAGGAGGCCTGTCAGGGTTTGGGGGGGACAATCTCTCCTTGGGGAGAGAGCACCTTAATTGGCATGAGGAGACTTATAGGCCATTCATGCTCCTCTAGAATTCTCAGAGGAAGGCGATGCAAATGAGCTCGTAACAGCTGTCTGCAGATGAGGTGCTGGTTTATTTAATATCCAAGTAATGTCTCAAGGCTTATTTAAAGAGCTGAACATTGACTTACAGGATAGCTGCCTTACATCTGGTGGCATTAGAGGCAGAGCTGGTTAAGAGTTCATTTGCATTCCCTTCCTCCCAGAATTCTAAAGGAGTATGAACGGCCTATAAGTCTCCTCATGTCGATTAACGTGCTCTCTCCCCAAAAAGAGATTGTCCCCCACAAAAGGCTTTAGAACATGCAACTGCACCGCTGAACAGCAAATAATATATTTTTTGCCACTAATACACGCAAAAAAGGGCTGTAATTTTCTCATTTCACCACACAACAGCAAATACTTTTTTGTGCCACTAATACACGCCAAAAAGGGCTTTAGAACATATAACTGCACTGCTCAACAGCAAATAATATATATTTTTTTTGCCACTAATACACACCAAAAAGGGCTGTAATTTTCTCACTTCACCACACAACAGCAAATACTTTTTTTGTGCCACTAATATATGCCAAGAAGGGCTTTAGAACCTGCACCTCTGAACGGCAAATAATATATATTTTTTTGCCACTGATACATGCCAAAAAGGGCTTTAGAACACATAACTGCACCGCTGAACAGCAAATAATATATATTTTTTTGCCACTAATACACACCAAAAAGGGCTGTAATTTTCTCACTTCACCACACAATGGCTAATAAGCCCTTTTTTCCCCACTAATACATGTCAAAAATGCTTTGGAACATATAACTGCACTGCACAAGGGAAAATAAGATGTAGAAATATTTCCTTGTAATAAACCCTGTTAATGGCTGCATCAAACAGCACTTGCACCCCAATAACAAGAACGGTTTGCTAGAATTACTGAGCTGTATAATGTCAATTTGGATCCCCAGTCAGTGCAGTAAGATGTGATAGGATTGTTCCTGTTACCTATGCTGTAAACTCCTCTACTGAACCCTGTTCTGCTTCAATACTTTGGAATGATTCCTCCCTATCCTTTCCCTACACTTCTAATGCTCTGTCCCAGAACTTCTATTCAGCAAAATAAAAGTTTTCAAGTCTTTTCTGCCACTTTCCCTAGCGCCTGCTAACATCACTCCCTGCACTAAGTGCAAAGTGCAAAAGATTATTTTGTTCATTAATTGTGGTGCTGTTTTAAAAAAAACTACACAAACATTTTGACTAGAAAAACAAATCTCCTCATAGACACTGATTATACAGGTCATATGATTATTTTTATAACATTATAATTTAATCGAACAAAGTGGCTGATGGCTTTAATCGAACAAAGAATTTAATAGACTAGATGTAATTCTGAAATGTGTAAAACAAGCTGATGGTGTATTCAAATAGGTATAGTCTCTTCAGGTCGGGGTGAACTACCTTGGTAGCAGGTTCCAACTAAATCCACTATACAAGTCCAACATGCAGGGAAGGTCCAAGTGTGGTGTTGGTGTTGTATATCATATACAGTTTGAGGAAGGTTGCATTCAAAATTCTGCAGAACAGTCAGTATATATCTTTATTAGCTTAGGTCCCTGTTGATAGACAATCCTACAGACTGGCTAATTCTGTTGGTAAGTCTATCTCCTATTTAGCTTAGGTTTACTGTTACTTTAACTTTATATTGGTGCAATATAAGAAAAACAGAACACTGGTCCCTATGAAAATATATGGTGTAATTTCTCATTCTAGGGCTGTGGCCCAGACAATCTTCTGGACTATAGAAAAATCAGTCTGCTCCACCTACAAATCTCATACACTGCCAGTCTTATGAAACTTCCTTTGACTATTATCATCTCTCTTTTAAGCTCGATTGTCTAATATAAGGACTGGATATGTACATTGTTCATTTTTGTTTTACCGTGCCTTAACACCTTAGAAACATTGTTCTAATGATCAGAAATTCCTCCAGAACTAAGGCTTGTATGCATGGGCGCACCGACAGGGTAGGTCCAACAGGTCTGGAACCCCTCTATAAGCGTTCATTTTTTTTTTTTTATCCCTCAGGGCCACACCGCTGATCGCCACCGGCGGTGCGGCCCTGGATCTAATTTCGGTGGTGGTGGTGGGGGCAGTAAGAGATGAGCGCTTCCATTGGGAAAGCGCTCATCTTCACATTATCATTGCACCACCTGAGCAGGGCAGCACACAGCAAGCAGGGACACAGGCCAGAAGAGGCCTGCATCGCATCGCTGCTGATGGAGGCATTATTATTGGAGGCACTTTATGGGCGGCACTATGGGGCATTATTTGGGGGCACTATGGGGGAGTGGAGCACTATTGTGGCATCTGGTGGCACTAAGAAGGGGCATTTTTTACTGGCACATTATGGGCGGGTATTAAGAAGGGGCATTTTTTACTGGCACATTATGGGGGAGAGGAGCACTATAGGAGCATCCGCTGGGGGCAGTAAGAAGGGGCATTTTTTTACTGGTATTTTATGGGTGAAACTATGGGGAAGGGGGAGAGGAGCACTATGGGGACATTTACTGGTACACTATATAGGGGTATTTTATACTGGCATACATTGTGGGGACAATAGCTGAACTGTGGGCACTAAGTGGGGGTACTTCTTGTACTGTCATATTATAAGGAGAATTATTACTACTAGGGGGTATTATGGTGAGTTTTACTACTACTAGGGGCTATGGGAAACATGATTACTAGTATGGGCACTATGGGACATACATACATACACATACATACTCACATACTCCAGGCAGGGATGCCCAGAGGGCGCTGTGGGGAATCGTCATCACTGCGCGCAGGAGGCGCGTGAAGACGTGCTGCCGGTGTCCCGGGCTGGAGTATGTAAGTATGTATGTGTTTGTGTGTGTATGTCTGTATGTATTTCTGTCCCAATGTCTGTCAACATGAGTGGGGGCGGAGCACTGCTCCGGCTCCACACATGTATCAGCGGCAGCACGGATCCGTGCTAACGCTAGTGTGAAAGAGGCCTTAGTCTTTGACCAGAAAGGACCATCTCTGCAGGAGAGCAATTAAAAATCATTTAGGGAGCCATTATCTAGTGCTTGGGAATAGATTAGGGAGAGATTAGGGCTAGAAGTAGTAAGGAGAAGAATTGGGTAGTGGGTATTTTACAGGGTGCACCTAGCCTTTCTGCTGCCTGAGGCAAAAACTGAAACCGCACCCCCAATACTAATTTCTTAACCTAATTGCTTTGCCACAATGAAAGTGCTCATTGCCCATGGCCCTTCCGCTGCCCCTCTCTTGTCCCTACCTAGTGGTGCCTGAGGCGATCGCCACACCTGGTCTCATTGGTTGTGCCCCCTTGGTATTTTAGCAGGAAGGGAAAGTTCAGGAAAAGTTTAGGGTAATTTAGGGACAAGAGCTGCCTAGATGGGCAGTGAAAAGCTAGAGCTGGCAGGCCCTTGCAGTACAACCTATAGTAGCCACAGTTTATATAAGTGTGCGCACATAAGCATTCGATAGTGTTCTGTCAACACCAGGCAGGGGGAAATTGCAGTCAGTTGCGGCCAAGCAATAACCGCAGTTTGCAGCAGCAACAATAAAAGTAGTTACACCTGACTCTGTATCAGACCGTTTTTCTTTTTTTTTTTCATTACGAAAGTTTAACCATTATTTGGGGGAGGGGGCAGCACGTCAGTTATTTATAACCAAGTAAGCTCATTAAATGACACAGATGTGCCTGTAGTAAATAATCCATGCATTTAAAGTGCCTGGTTGAACAATTTTCTTTTGCAATTTTTTTTTCTGATTCTTTGCATTTGAATGCACATATATGTCTGATTAGTCAAAAATCTGTCACAGGTGCCAAGTTCTAACTTCTTTTACTAAGTAAATTCTCAAAAGCATTGACTTCTTGAGTGTATTCTATAGAAAGAGATTAGAAAATTTTTTGAAACTCTTTGTATTTTAGTTTAAAGGGATTAGAACAAATTTTTAAAACTCTTTGTATTTTAGTTATACAGAATCCAAACGGTCTTAATAAAGGCCCTGTGTTGGCGGAGGATCCTCTGAAGTTATGAAGAGACGCAGGCCTCTCTATAACTTAGGCACATCCAGAGCCAGTTCTAAATGTAAGACAGTTTCTATGCTGTCTCACATTTAGACCATTTTCTACACCTAAAACAGGCGTTGAAAATAGTGAATGCTGGCCCGTCCCTTTCCCGCCCACACCAAACCACGCCCACAATTTTACTAACCATCATGCCGCCATCTGTGCCTGAAATAAGCCCAATTTAGGCATATTTAAGTATAGCAAATGACCTATGTGAACACAGCCTAACTTTAATGTTCTCTGTATAGTCAAATATTGTTTTCAACTCAGTGCAACCAACTTTGTAGATACCCGGAACGTGTATGGGAAATGCATAAAGATGACATAACCTATTCAAATTGCCCCTTAACATTTTCCTGACAGTTGACTTGCATGTACACGTGTAAATCCAATGTGGATCACAGTGTCACTGAATGAATTTGGCTTAAGGCTTCTTCTAAGGGTGTGATCTAAGTGGCACTCTGGTTTTCACTCTTTGAGCCCTACACTGAGATCTGGTCTTTGGTGCAGGGGGACCTCCAGTCTCTGTTTAGTGACAGCTGGTCCAGGCAGGTCAAGAGAGAGTGATGCATGGCACGTCAGTGAACAAACAGAGCTAAGAGCAGACAGAATTAGTTCAATGTGGAAAAATGGATAAATGGTGGGATGGGTTGCACATGGTCAGTACTATAAGTAGGTGGAAGTCATGTCAGGCAGAACAAGTACAATACTGGAAATGGGCAGATGTCAGACACAGAGGATCAAACAGCACTAAACACACCTTAACAAGGACTAGGCAAACTAGGAACCTTTTTGCTCAGGCACCCTCCAGTAGAGAAAGGTGATAAATATCCAAGGAAGGCTAGCCATAGGCTGATGAAAGAGAGCATGTTCCTTCATCACAGACAGCAGTTTTAGCAAGAAGTAAGGAGGCCACATACACCATAGTGTGGAGTGGACAGATCTAATGATACTCTGACAGGAGTGCCCACCAAGAGAGACTAGGGAGATGCAAGCGGACAACAGGACAGATGGGCATTCTGGCTGCCATGCTCTTGAAGATCAGGGAGTTAATGGTGGTCATGGACCACAGGTGTTACACTCCCCTCCTTCCTGCACCTCCTCTTCTTTGCTTCAGATGGTTGAAGAAATCTTCTAAAGAAGTGGTGGTGCCTGTGGTTCTCAGCAGGTTCCCAAGATCTTTCTTTAGGTCCAAATCCCTTCCAATCCACCAAATATAAAGTTTTTCTTTGAACCTCACTAACCTCAGTAATACTCTTCAAATCAAACTCTTCTTCATGGCCAAATGGAGTGGGGGCAGATACTGAAGATCTGGAGTAATGGTTGAGCACCAATGATTTGAAGGAACTGGGAATATGTAGAAAGGGTAGGAGGCATAATTTGTAACAGGCAGAGTTGATCTGTTTCAAAACTTCAAAATGACCAAAGAATCAGGGTATGAACTTATACTAGGGTATCTTTAACTGGATGTTCCTGGAGGATAACCAGTCCCAGGTGAAACATGTGGTGCTGGTGTCCATTTCTGGTCTGCATATCTCCTCATGAGAACAGTTGCCTGGATCCGGGCAGATTTTTTCTCCTGCCAGATCTGCGGAAGAACTGTTAGGGTAGATTTGGCAGATGGTACCTCAGAGAAGACTGGAATTGGAAGTGGAATCTGCAAAGGTAGACTATATAGAATGAAAAATGGAGATATGCTGGTTGCCTTGCCTGAGTGGTGGTTATTTAAGAACTTGTTTCAGGGATGCAAAGATACTCGATCATCATGGCCAGAAGAAATGAAGTGACTCAGAAACTGATTACAGTGTTCCACCTGCCCACTGTACTGAGGATGTTATGCTAAAGAGAAGTCTAGCTTGGACATAAAAGAAACTCCTCAGATCAAACACGATGTGTTGAGGCAGTCAGAAGAAATGCTTGATAAACAAGTTAGCAAGATGAACAACAGAGTTGAGAAGTAAGGTTTACTGTTTGTGGAGACCTGGGTACCAGCGAGTTAAGGCTTATTTCCCCAAGGCTCTGCCACTTATTGGTCACAGGAAAAAATTTTCATCTGAGGGAATTTCCTTAATTAAAAAAGAATCTACAGATATATTTCAGGGCACATAGAGCCTGTGTTGAAGTTTCACTATGTGGTTTGTTGGGTCAAAGGACCACCTTGATGTTTTTCTCCACCATCATGTTCTTCTCAGAAGATCACCTGGCTTGATTAGGATGAAGTCACTGAGCAGTCTGGAGATAGGTTATATTCTTGTGGTCTGTGTAGATAACCACTGGTTGACTGGCACCCTCCAGAATATGTCTCCACTCCTCCAAAGCCAGCATGACGGGGAGAAGCTAGTGAGCTCTGATGGAGTAATTATGATGAGCTTAAGTGAAGGACCCTGGACATTGTTGACGTCTCACCACGTGTTACTGCTCTGCGGAAGGGATGGTAAGGCATGGTGCACACCAATGAGAAATAAGTCCAGAGAGTCAGGGTCTGCAGTTAACCAGTATGCTTCTTTACTGGAGGAATTCATGTACAAAACAATACAAGTGAGGCATCGGGCTGGCTATTCCAGTCTCCTGGGTTAGATGCTGAGGAAGGCCTGAGCTAGCTGTCCCACTCTCTCTCAGAAGGCTGGTACCCTGGCCAAAGGCTGGAGGCCCACAGTCTGTAGCTTAGTAGTCTGGGTGGCTCCTTGGTCACAGGGCTGGTGACCAATGGTCTGTGGCTCAGTCTCCCCATCTCAGCCTCTTCTTCTGGTCACTCACGTAGACTGGCAGAGTGTATCCCTCCAAGCACTGATCCCTAACTACAGAATACTCGGGACTCTGACTGCTCTCCTTATATACAGTTTCTAGCTGAACGAAAACCTTCTATTTGGAGGGGTGGAGTGGAGAAACTTAGCACAAACAGATACATTCTTACCCTTTCTGTCTCTCATCGACTTACATTACAGCTTCAATGATACCCAATGGAAATGACACAACAGTTTTTCCAGACAAAAACAAGTTTCCAGACATAACAACCAAGCTATACTAGGCATTCAAAAGGTTAGACTGTTTACTTGGTGGTAAAAAAGTCTGGCTTTTTCCCTCCAAAACATGCTGTTCTTTGAACCCTATGGCAGCTGTGGAAAATTACCAGCTTCTCATTCAAAGTCCCAAAAGTATCTCAATAGTCATTAACCCTTTCCACAGAGCCTCGCAAATATAGTGCAAATGAACAGGATATATATCACAACATATAAAATGCAGTTACACAGTATTAAACAGTGTAAGTTAACCCTTTAAAGTGAAATAAAGTAAGAAGTTTATAACTTTGCATAGGGGAAACAGGGAAAATAACCAAAAATGTCCAGACTTCAAAGTGTCCCTGTTCCAGGGCCCTACAATAGGCTTTGTGGGAATCCAATTTAGTGAAGATCCTAGCCTAAGTGGATCCTATCAAAAAGTATTTACCTTGTTCAGACCTCGATAGTCAATGCAGGGTCAAAGTGAACCACCATTCTTTTTGGTAAAAAAGAAATTGCAGGGGAAGAAAGACGTGCAAATTCATCCTCTCTCCAGGCTCTCCTTAATGTATCCTGTCATGGCTTGAGTTTCCAGAATCAACAACGGATATACACAGCCCCTTGGGGGAGCAGTTTCAGGCAATAGATTAACAGGGCAGTCATATAGCCAATAAAGTGACAGAGCCACTGCTTCCTTCTTGTGAAAGACATGTGCATAGCTAAAATATGATGGAGTCCCTGGAGGCTTGAGGCTTCAGAACAGGCAGCAATTGAGTGACATTGAGACACCCATGGTAAGATATGCCCATTGTCCCAATTGATCACTGTTGAATGAAGGCAGAGCCATGGTAACCACAGCAATAAAGAACTGATTTATTCTGGGAGGAACTCTTCCCCCCGAGCGTAGGACCCGCCACCTTGAGATCCATCTGAACAAAGTTCTGGGAGAGCTACTCCATAGACAGAAACCACAGCCAAGGACTTCTCTAGGTGTATAGTTAGCATGTGGTTCTGGATCACGGATGCCTGATGCAGTAAGGTTCCAGCAGAAACAGAGCTCAGAAAGGCTTGCTCAGTGAACCGGATATTACCACAGGACACGACTACTGGAATCATTCATTTTCTGACTTGAAAGGACAGCTCTTCACATAATGATCCCTACCACACCTGTAAAGGCACAAATTTTTGCTGCATCTCTGTTGATGCTCCTGCTTGGACAGCTTGACTCTATCCAGCTGCATAGGCTACACCAGAGAAGCCAATGAGGATGGGAGCAAGGGCCTCTGGGAGGAATGTGTCAATTGTTGGTTTCGCTTCCAAACAGATTTTCTGATACAGTCCCTGTTCAGTGACAGCTGACCCAGGCTGGTCAAGAGACACAGGTGTAAATGAAATGAAAGGGGACAGGCAGAATCGTAATCAGAGGATAAGCTGAGGTCAGGACGGGCTGAGTGTGTTCAAGAGTGCCCTTGCAGAACAAGCAGAATGTCATTGTGTGTTGGGCTGTGAATGAGGGTGGATGCAGTGTCTGACAGAAAATGATCTTAAAGACCGTGTACAGTCACAATCAAACTTTTATTCTAGTTTCAAGAACAGTGAAGGAAAAGGCTAGAAAAATAATAATTGTGTAGAATAGGGAAAGGCGGGGAAATCTTTCGGCGAGGAAGTGATAAGTGAAGAGCTGAGGCTGAGTGCACCTGGCAGTGCCTTCAAGCTGCAGTTCCTGCTTTATAACCCTAACCCTAACTGCAGCTTCTGCAGAACCTCAAAACCAGCTACCTGCAAGAACATTTTTTTCCCCATTTAAACAGAAATACAGTTTTTTTTCTCTTAATGTTAGTGTGGGGGAAATAAGCTCAATATGACTGTACAACACATGTTTTACCATCCAGATAGAAAGCATTTGAACTCTTAGTGAAAAGACCTGAAATACTACACCAAAATCTGTGTTATGGCATCTCCAGACAGTTCAATCGTTATTGTTGTTATTATTATTATTATTAGTTTGGCAAAATAGCTTGTGTGCAATGTGTGTTTTACAATACAGAGGGTAGCATTTTAAATCAAACACATGAAATACTAGACCAAAATTTGTGTCAGGGCATCTCCAGACAGCTCATGTGTGTTTTAGAATACTTAGGATAGTAATTTAAATCTCTGAGTGAAACCACATGAAATACTGGACCAAAATCTATGTCAGGGCATCGCCAGGCAGTTTTTTTGCAATAAAATAGTAATGTAAGTGTGCAATGTGTGTTTTACAATACATAGGGTAGCATTCAAAATCATTTAAAATACTAGTCTAAAGTCAGGATGTCAGAGCATCTCCAGACAGTTCAAGTGTTGGTTTCAGCAGAAATAATCTCATAGTAGGTTGACAACTTGTGTTTTATCTTACACTAGAGAAAGCTTTTTACTGAATCTGCATATTTGCACACAAATACTGTAAAACATTAGGC
This sequence comes from Rhinella marina, assembly GCA_900303285.1. Classification (NCBI taxonomy): domain Eukaryota; kingdom Metazoa; phylum Chordata; class Amphibia; order Anura; family Bufonidae; genus Rhinella; species Rhinella marina. The sequence continues at coordinate 85,763 of ONZH01002066.1, forward strand.
CCACATTAGGCATTAACACTGCATTATTTCCAATGTCAATTGTCACTAACAGTGTCTTCAGTGTGTTTGTGGAAAATAAAGAACATTGTATTGCGCCTCTGATTGTTTAAATCATGTTTTTATGTTTAACATATTTTTAAAGAATTTTTAAAGATATGTTTAATTTTCCACATCGCTATCTATATTTAAACACATTCACAATAGGTGATTGTCAAAGCTTATCTATTCTTTCCTTCTACAATGACCTCTGCACAGGTCACAGAGCATGCCTAGGAAACTCTTCCATAGAAATCAATGAGGTCCCCAGACCACTGTGTCTATGGACCATGGGGCTGATGTAAAAAAATTTTTGTTAATACTGTTAAGAACAACTGAGGCAAGATGGCTGCCCCCACAATCATGTTCAGGGAATATAATAAAGAAATCTGCAATCAGAAAATAAAATCAGATTAGAAAAAAAGGATATGGTTTGCTATCTAGTTTTAACTGGCAGATAAAATTTTTGGTGATGCAGTTCTTTTAAGTTCCAGAAAACAGACTTGCAAAATGTTCCATACGTTATGTCACTGTGTACATTATAGAAGGTTAAAAAAATGTCAGAAATATGGAGGGGTTCCAAAAGAAAGACCCAATGCCAGGCCTCGTCTTTCCAGAGTCAGAATGTGTTAGTAGCGACAGAAGCTAGAGGTAGTTGTAATTGGTAGGCTGCAGTTCTTCCTGGCTTTGAAAGGCGCAACATTATCATTACATAGTTACATAGTTAATACGGTTGAAAAAAAAGACATACATCCATCAGGTTCAACCAAGGGATAGCTGGGGACGTGAATCCCAGAAGGAAATGAGACTCAGATTTGTACACATTTTCATAATCAATGTAATGTCATTTACTTTTAGGAATTCATCTAAATCCTTTTTAAATGGTCCACTGTTCCTGTTCTGACCACGTCCTGAGGAAGTCTATCCACAGATTCACAGTTCTTACAGTAAGCTTTGACGCTTCTGGAGACTGAACTTTTTCTTCTCCAGTCGGAACAGTGCCCCCTTGTCTTTTGAGGGCATTTTACATGGAACAGTTTTTCACCGAATTTTTTGCATGGCTCAGTAATATTTGTATAAGTTAATCATGTCCCCCCTTAGACGTCTCTTCTCAAGACTAAATAAATCTAATTATCTCCAATTTTGTGGCTGTATTTTTTATTTTTGAGGATTTTGTCCCAGTTAGTTAGGCCTATGGTCTCTCTTAGTTGGCAAAATTTAGCTTTTTTGAAGTTTGGTATTTTTGTTCCTCCCTGAAGAAACACTCTTTTAAATGACAATTTGAAGGTTTTTATATTATGGTCACTATTTCCCAGGTGTCCCCCAACTTGCACATCTGTTGTTCTGTCAGGTCTATTGGTTTATACTAAGTCCAGTATGGCCGTCCCTCTAGTCGGGTCATGAACCAGTTGGGAAAGGTAATTGTCTTTGGTTATTTCCAAGAACCTGTTTCCTTTATGAGATATACAGGTTCCCAGTCTATATCTGGGTAGTTGAAGTCCCCCATAATAACAACCTCATTATGATTTGCTGTCTTGTCTATTTTGTTTAGAGGTAGATTTTCTGTGGACTCTGTGGTATATTAGGCGGTTTATAATAAACTCCAATTAGTATTTTATTATTGTTTTTGGCTCCATGTATTTCCACCCACAGTGACTCCACATCTTCATGTCCGTCACTTATATCTTCACGCAGTGTGGGCTTTAGACAGGACTTTACATAAAGGCAGACGCCTCCCCCTCTCCGGTTTTGGCGATCCTTTCTAAACAGATTGTAACCCTGTACATTAACTGCCCAGTCATAGCTATCATCCAGCCATGTCTCAGTTATTTCCACTATGTCATAGTCCTCCTCACACATCACTAATTCCAGTTCACCAGTTTTATTAGTCAGGCTTCTGGCATTAGTGTACATACAATTAAGAGGTTTATGTATATTATTTACTCCATTTTTTAAATTACAATTACCTGTAAAGTGAGTGCCTGGGATTTTTGGGTTACCTTTGTTGATGTTTTGCCCAGTCTTCTCCCTACTTTCCTCACTAACCCCACCCCCCACTAACCCCCCACTGTCCCCTCCTATGTCCCACGCTCTATTTACACTATCTACCCCCTTATTAGTATCACCCCCCACCCTCCCCCTAGATCCTAGTTTAAAAGCTCCTCCAGACGTCTAACCATTTTTTTCCCCCAGGGCAGTTGCACCCTCCCCATTAAGGTGCAGCCTGTCCCTACTGTGGAGTCGACTACAGAGAAGTCGGCCCAGTTCTCCCTGAACCCAAACTCTTCCTTCCTGCACTAGCTTCTGAGCCACTTATTTAACTCCCTAAGCTCCCGTTGTCTCTCTAGTGACGCTCGTGGCACTGGTAGTATTTCTGAAAACACTACCTTGGAGGTTCTGGACTTGAGCTTCTCTCCTAGTTCCCTAAAATCATTTTTAAGGACCTTCCATCTCCCCCTGACTTTGTCATTGGTGCCAATGTGTACCATGACCGCCGGGTCTTCCCCAGCCCCACCCAGCAATCTGTCAATCCGATCCTCGATATGCCGAACCTGAGCACCCGGGAGACAACACACAGTTCGGCATTCACGGTCTCGGCGAAAGATGACCCTGTCTGTCCGCCTAATAATAGAGTCCCCTACCACCAGCATCTGTCTGTCCTTTGCTGCTCTCCTTTGCTCATCCTTCCTGCAGCGGTCATCCTCCTGGTTTCTAGGAGAAACGGCCTGCTGCAGTGTCGCTGGTCCTGGGCTTTCATCCCTAATATCAGCCAAACAGGCATTTTTACTAGGGCATTCCAGCTCAGGACTAGCCTCCCTGGCACTTTTACCTCTACCCCTTCTTACTACATTAACCCAACTGCTGACCTGATACTCCTGATCTTGCCCTTCTCCTCCCACCTCCTTTTCACTGACCCCAGCCAGTGCCTGCACAGTGAGGTCTAAGCCTCTCTCTAATTTTTTAATGCCCCTAAGTATGTCAAGCTGCTTATTTAGATGCAAGATCTGGGCTTCCAAATATGCAACGTGATTGCATCTAGTGCAAATGTATTCACCCTCAAATGGCTCTTCAAGGCATGAATACATTGTAGTAGCATTGTCCATGGAGCACCTGTTAGATGGAGATGAACAGTAAAGAAAGAAAAACAGTAAATTAGCGATAAGATGTGGTTTGCTGTAGCTGGAGGACTGGCTCAAATCAAGTTTACAACACACAAGGAAAATCTCTCCAACCTTAGTGTTTTTTGCTCCTTGCCTACAGCCCACTTACACAGTAGCCTAGTTGAGAGCAAGCTCTGGAAGAGTTGAGCTATGCAATTTATTGCACCTGGGATTACAAACCACTCCCCTTCACCAGGTACACAGCAGAGAAAAAAATGGGTTTAAATGTCAGTACCAAAATGCAAGCACTAAACACACAACGACCTTTGCAATAAACTATAGCAGTGATGTAGCTAGAACTGACTGGGCCCCACAGCAAATTACTTAACAGGCCCCTCCATGGGCAACTACTTCACAACGCACCCCCCCCCCTCCATGCAAGCCCCAATCCTACGGCTAGTTAAAATCACTCAGACCAGACCCTTCTGCGACTCCGTCCGTTTCCCACACAAATGCTGTATACTGTATATCATGTCACTGTATATACTACTATTGTGGGGGCCCCTTTACTATTTAGTCCTCCTGCAGTAGCTGCGTCCCCTGTTTCCACTATAGGTACACTAATGCCTTTCATAATATTATAGCTAATAAAAGGTCTGTTACCATAATTACAAGAACGCAAAAAAGTACTCAAAACAAATTAGGGAAAGCTTACATTTCCGTTTCATTTAAAATAAATAAAAGGATGTATCTTCCGTTTGAGCCATTTCTGAGATCTGTTTTTCAGATGGAAAAAAGTACTGCATATAGGACTTTTCTTTCTATCTAAAAAACGGATCTCAAGAAATGTCTCAAACGGATGCCAAATGTGCATAACTGATGCAACAGGATCATTTTTTTCTGTTCTGACGGATCAGAAGAACAGAAAATGAAACGGAGATGTGAACTCTTGCTTAGGCTAGTTTCACACTACCATTACTACTAGAGATGAGCGAGCATACTCGTCCGAGCTTGGTGCTCGTTCGAGTATTAGGGTACTCGTAAGTGCTTGCTGCTCGGACGAGTATCTCGCCATGCTCGAGGAAATGGCAACTTCCGCATCGTGCATTTTTGGCGCCTATAAACTCAGCCAATCACAAGCCAGGAGACTCTGCGGTACACCCAGCATCACGTGGGGCCCTTACATGTCGACAGCAGGGGTTGGCTGGCCTGATCAGGTGACCCTGGAATATACTAGTGACTGGCCGCGGTGCTCGGCTCAGATGCTGTCTGGATGTCGTTAGGGATAGAGCTGCTGCGTTTCAGGGAGAGTGTTAGGGCCTGCATTTAGTTCTCTGTTAGGCAGGAATCACCCACAAAGAACCCAACAGCCCTTCTAAGGGCTCCTGGCTTGGCTGGCTGGCACTAGTAGTGCAGCTATCACCATATATAACCCCCTTTTTTTTTTTTTTAATGTTATATCTCAGTGATACAAATCCATTTCATACATCAGTGTGGAACCATTCTGTGTGTCACAGTTCAGTACACTCACTACAATCCGTATTTTCTGTCCAGGTGACACTTTCTGTACGTCACTTAATACAACCAGGTCTTTTGCTGTCACGTATATAGCTTGATCCCAAAAATCTCTGTGCGACATTTGTCTGGGTCGCAGTCAAAATAGCCACCGTCAGCAGGGTGTCAGTTATCTCTACGATAGTTTCAGCACGTCACATTCCAAAAAAAACAAAACTACAAAAAAAATACATAAAAAAAATAAAATAAAAAAAAAATAGTTTTTTTGTTGTTTTAGCTCAGTGATACAAATCCATTTCACACAGCTGCGTGGAACCATTCTGTCTGTCACAGTTCAGTACACTCACTACAATCCGTATTTTCTGTCCAGGAGACACTTTCTGTACGTCACTTAATACAACCAGGTCTTTTGCTTCCACGTATATAGCTTGATCCCAAAAATCTCTGTGCGACATTTGTCTGGGTCGCAGTCAAAATAGCCACCGTCAGCAGGGTGTCAGTTAGCTCTACGATAGTTTCTGCACGTCACGTTCCAAAAAAAAACAAAACTAAAAAAAAATATATATAAAAAAAAAAAATATAAAAAAAATAGTTTTTTTGTTGTTTTAGCTCAGTGATACAAAACCATTTCACACAGCAGTGTGGAACCATTCTGTGTGTCACAGTTCAGTACACTCACTACAATCCGTATTTTCTGTCCAAGAGACACTTTCTGTACGTCACTTAATTCAACCAGACTGAACAAGTTTGTGGGTTTCAGTACAGCAGGCCCATTTATTTTTTATTTTTTATATAATACACTTATATACAGAAAATTTTGAACCCCAGGGCTAAGGGTCGAGGACGAGGGCGTGGGCATTCAATTACTGCAGGGGGCAGAGGCCGTGGTCCTGGGCAGGGTGAGACAGTACCTGCTGATGAGGGAGCAGGGGAACGCCGCAGAGTTACACTCCCTAGCTTCATGTCTCAACTTACAGGGACACGTGGTAGAGGATTGTTGAAACCACAACAGTGCGAACAGCTGATGTCGTGGATTGCGGACAATGCTTCAAGTAATTTGTCCACCAGTCAGTCTTCCACGCAATCCACCCACGTTACCCAAGGGAGCACTCCTCTGGCTCCTCCACCTCAACCTCCTTCCCCCCAGTCTGCCCCCTCCCAGGAAAATTTGGAATGCGATCCGGCATACTCTGAGGAACTGTTTTCTGGACCCTTCCCAGAGTCACAAACCACTTCTCAGGTTGCTGCTGACCTCGTTCCCGATGCCCAAGTTTTCCAACTGTCACAGTCTGTGGGTGATGATGATGATGACAATGTTGAGTTAGTGGAAGAAGTTTGTAAAGAGGTGTCGGACGATAAGGAGACACGGTTGTCAGACAGTGGTGAAGTTGTTATTAGGGCAGGAAGTTCGAGGGGGGAGCAGACTGAGGAATCGGAGGATGACGAGGTGAATGACCCAAGCTGGGTTGATAAGCCGAGTGAAGACAGTGCTTCTGAGGCGGAGGCAAGTGCTGCACCAGAACAGGTTGGAAGAGGCAGTGGTGTGGCCAGAGGGAGAAGCAGGGCCAGAGCTGGTGCATCAGCAGCAACTGTTTCACGTAGTGAAGCTCCCGTGGCGAGGCCTAGATGTTCGCAAGTCTGGAGGTTCTTTAAAGAAAGTGAGGATGACCGACGGACTGTGGTGTGCAACCTGTGCCACACCAGGATCAGCAGGGGTGCCACCACTACTAGCCTAACCACCACCAGCATGCGCAGGCATATGAGTGCTAAACACCCCACTCAATGGAACCAAGGCCGTTCACCACCTCCTGCGGGTCACACCACTGCTCCTTCCCCTGTGTCACTCGCTGCCTCTGCTAGTCAACCCCCTGCCCAGGACCCCGGCATGAGCGCCTCCCACCGGAAAACCACACCTTCGCCTGCACGATCCTCCACAGTGTCCACCAATGTGTCCCAGGGCAGCGTTCAGCTGTCTTTACAGCAGACGCTGGAGCGCAAGAGGAAATACAGTTCCACCCACCCACATGCCCAAGCCCTCAACGTCCACATCTCCAAATTGCTGAGCCTGGAGATGCTGCCCTATAGGCTGGTAGAGACCGAGGCCTTTCGCAATCTCATGGCGGTGGCTGCCCCTCGGTATTCCGTCCCCAGCCGCCACTATTTTTCCCGATGTGCCGTCCCAGCCCTACACCAGCACGTGTCAGAGAACATCATCCGTGCCCTGACCAACGCTGTTTCTGAGAAGGTCCACCTAACCACGGACACGTGGACAAGTGCTGCCGGGCAGGGACACTATATCTCACTGACGGCACATTGGGTTAACTTGGTGGAGGCTGGGACCGAGACTGACCCTCGGTCACGGTCTCTCAGACGTACTATGCCTCCTCCTTCAACCCCTCCTCCTCCGAATTACCATCCGTGGGCACGGCACCTTCAGTCGGTAGCTCTAGGCGCAGCAGCAGTGCCGTGGGTAAGCGCCAGCAGGCGGTACTCAAACTGCTGAGCTAAGGTGACAAAAGGCACACCGCCCAAGAGCTGTTACAGGGCATCACGGCGCAGACCGATCTGTGGCTGGCACCGCTGAACCTCAAGCCAGGCATGGTTGTGTGTGACAACGGGCGTAACCTGGTGGCGGCTCTGCAACTCGGCAGACTGACACATGTGCCATGCCTGGCCCACGTGTTCAATCTAATAGTTCAGCGGTTCCTCAAGACATACCCCAATCTGTCTGATTTGCTCACCAAGGTGCGCCGCATCTGTGCGCATTTCCGCAAGTCAACCACAGATGCTGCCAATCTCAGGGCAGCGCAGCGCCGCCTACAACTGCCCGCTCACCGACTGTTGTGCGACGTGCCCATGAGATGGAATTCGACATTAAACGTTATCCAGAGTTTACCAGCAGCGCAGAGCGATTGTAGACTGCCAGATGTCAACTTCCACCAGAACTGGTAGTCAGGTCACTCAGATTCCTCAAGTCTACAATGAGGAGTGGACGTGGATGTCTGATATCTGCCAGGTGTTGAGCAACTTTGAGGAGTCAACACAGATGGTCAGCGGCGATGCCGCCATTATCAGCCTCACCATCCCGCTGCTTTGCCTGTTGAAAAACTCACTGCTTAGCATGAAGTCGGATGCTTTGCGCTTGTCACAAGAGACGGTGGAGGAAGATACGTCGCTTGATAGCCAGAGCACCCTCCGGTCTGTTTCTCAGCGCGTATTGGAGGAGGGGGATGAGGAGGAAGAGGAGGAGAATGTCGGCGAGACAGTAGAGGGTACCAGTGCTCAGTCCTTAACTCTTGAGCGTGTATGGGCTGAAGAGGAGGACTTGGAGGAGGAGGAGGAGGAAATGGAGAGTCAGGCCAGTGAGGAGAGGGAATTCTTACGTGTTGGGACTCTGGCGCACATGGCAGACTTCATGTTAGGCTGTCTATCCCGTGACCTTCGCGTTAGAAGCATTTTTTCAAACACCGATTACTGGGTGTTCACTCTCCTGGACCCACGGTACAAGCAGAACCTTTCCACTCTCATCCCTGCAGAGGAAAGGAGTATGAGAGTGAATAGATATCAACAGGCCCTGGTGCACAAGCTGAAACAATCCTTCCCATCTGACGCCGCTAGCGGCAGAGGGCATGGTTCTGTGGGCCAAGTAGCGGGGGAGAGGAGTCGAGCAGGCAGCTTGTCCAGCACTGGCAGGGGAACGCTCTCCAAGGCCTTTGCCAGTTTTATGTCACCCCAGCAAGACACTGTCACCTGTCCCCAGTCTAGGCAGAGTAGGGGGGAGCTGTACAGAAAGATGGTGAGGGAGTACCTAGCTGACCATACAACTACTGGGTTTCAAAGCTGGACACGTGGCCTGAACTGGCGCTGTACACCTTGGAGGTGCTGGCCTGCCCTGCCGCTAGCGTGCTGTCAGAGCGGGTATTAAGTGCAGCTGGTGGCGTCCTCACCGATAAGCGTACACGCCTGTCAACTGACAGCGCTGACAGGCTGATGCTTATTAAAATGAACAAAGCCTGGATTTCACCGGAATTCAAATCTCCTCCGGGGGAGAGCAGATAAAGATTAACATTACTTATGTATCCGATTCCTCTTCTCTACTCCTCCTACTCCTCCATGTCGTCTTTGCCTAACGCTGACCAAAAAAACGCCATTTTTTAGAGGTCCAACTGGCACTCTTTTACCACAATTTTTCAGGAGGGCCCCCTACAGGCCCTCTCTTCAAACAATTTTTCCAGAGGTCCACCTACAGGCCCTCTCTCCAAACAATTTTTCCGGAGGTCCACCTACAGGCCCTCTCTCCAAACAATTTTTCCGGAGGTCCACCTACAGGCCCTCTCTCCAAATAATTTTTCCGGAGGTCCACCTACAGGCCTTCTCTCCAAACAATTTTTCCGGAGGTCCACCTACAGGCCTTCTCTCCAAACAATTTTTCCGGAGGTCCACCTACAGGCCCTCTCTCCAAACAATTTTTCTGGAGGTCCACCTACAGGCCCTCTCTCCAAACAATTTACGTCTTTTTCCTATCTTTCTCTCTCTCCAAACTATTTTTCCAGATAGCTGCCATATACGGTAATAAACTGAGAAGAATACAGAGAACACATGCCACACTTGATCAAGCTCATAATTTACGACTGTACCGGTTGATGCTAAATTTTTAAGTTGGGGTCCTGCGTCGTCATTCACTTAATTTCACTGATCTCCTCAACGTCTCCTCAAAGAACCGAAAGACCATTGTGGAGAGAGCGGCACAGCTCGCCATCAAAGTGACGAACCCCAACACCAGACTGCGCAGCGAAGAGAACAAATAAATATCTCTGTGGTTATTTGTGCTAAATAAAAGTTAAATAAACACAAAAAAAATTGATCTGTTCCTGTGCCTGATCCACCTAAGTTGAATCTGTCCCATCATGAGAAAGTCCCCCCAAGAAGTCCCCACTGTAACTTGACAATCAGGGGTTAACCGCCAGGTTGTCAGGCAGCATTTTTAAGTGGGTCACCATTACCGTGTCCCTGAAAATTGCCTTGGGATCATCGCCAGACTATTTTTATGAAAGGCCATGGGGTTCTATACACACAGTGCTGACGGAAGCCCATCAGCCTTTCTAAACACAATTGAATCTGTCCCATCATGAGAAAGTCCCCCCAAGGAGTCCCCACTGTAACTTGCTTCCCATACAACTACCTCACCCCCCGACACCTGTGTCTCGCCATTGTCCACCACCTCCTCAGACAACACTGGTAAATCCCCACTGTCAGCACACGGAGACTGCAAAAGGTCTTGCGAATTGGGGCAGAGAATGTTCTGGGGTAGCACATCAGAGAAAGGGTGACTATGGGGTTCCAGGGAGTACGTGACCACATGCAATCTCCATCTAAAAAGTCATACTGAGGCTCACCACCATGCTTTACACTGCAATCTTATTACTGAGGCTCACCACCATGCTTTACACTGCAATCTTATTGAAAGACAGACAATCAGGGGTTCACCGCCAAGTTGTCTGGCAGCATTTTTAAGTGGGTCACCATTACCGTGTCCCTGAAAATTGGCGGTGATGGTCCTTCGTTGCACCTAGTTGGGTGCTTCCCTAACATGTGATGGGCATGTGCTTCGCCTTTCTTGGTCTGTGTGAGCACAATTGCCATGAGGGTAACCACCAGGCTGTTGCCTGAGAATTTGGGGTAATGGTGGGATTAGGCAGCCTCAGAGGCATCCATGCATGCTGCCCCTGCTGTTTCCTGTCCATTTCCGTGGTGTTTCCATCATTTTCTGAGGTTTCCAGGTTTTCACCCAGCCTTCCCTAGGCAGAGCCTTGGCCCCCTGCAAAAAATGCTCGAGTCTCCCATTGACTTCAATGGGGTTCGTTATTCGAAACGAGCACCCGAGCATCAGGAAAAGTTCGACTCGAATAACGAGCACCCGAGCATTTTAGTGCTCGCTCATCTCTAATTACTACGGATCCGGCGGGTGAAGGGGCCCGCCAGATCCGTAGAGATAATACAACCTTGTGGATCCGTAATGAACGGATCCGGTTGTATTATCTTTAACATCTTTTAAACGGATCTGGAATTAACTCCATTGAAAGTCAATGGAGGACGGATCCGTTTACCATTGAGTCACACCAAACGGATCCGTCCCCATTGACTTGCATTGGGGGTCATTCCGGATCGGTCTTGGTGCGGATGCCTGGACCGGAGAGCAAACTGCAGCATGCTGTGGTTTGCTCTCCGGTCTGAAGACGGAACGGAATGCTCCTAGAAGCTCCTCTTTAGTTCAGTTTTGTCCCCATTGACAATGAATGGGAACAAAACTGAAGGGTTTTATTCCGGTATTGAGCCCCTATAACGGAACTCAATACCGGAATAAAACAACGCTAGTGTGAAAGTAGCCTTACTTGAAAACACAGAATAAAATAGCATAACAAATTTCAAACAACCACAGGAATAGCGTCCACTAGGTAGTGCATTTCAGCTATGCATCCTTGGTATGGGGCTGAATGTATAAATACACACATACATTTATTTATAGGCTTAGGCCTGTTTCTCATTTCACATATGCATTTTGTGCATTGGAATTTCCACCAAAAGCCTCCACTTGCGAGATAACTAGGTTCTGTTACATAAGATAGATATAGATATTAGATAGATAAATAGATATTAGATAGATAGATATGACAGAGATAATTAGATAGATAATAGATGATAGATAATCACACATACCTTTCACATACATACACTTGCCTTGTATGCAGGCTAGATGGATTTGTCAGGCTGTGGAAGATCCAGAAGAGTTGATAAAATCCTGAGCACAGGGCTGGGTTTCTCCTCATCAGAGAGCAGTGCAGGCCTCCTCCCCCACTCACTCTTGTCCCGACTAGACATTAATGCCCCTTTCACACGAGCGGGAGACTCGCATGTCTCCCGCAACGCATCTACAGGGCTGGACTCCGGCACTGACTGGGATCGCATATAATGCTCTGCGATCACTGTCCGTGCCGAGTCCAGCCCTGTAGATGCGTTGCGGGAGACATGCGAGTCTCCCGCTCGTGTGAAAGGGGCATAACAGTAGAGCACAGAGCACTACTGCCGTAATATGTAAGTGAAGAACAGCAAACTGGGGAGGGGGAGAGTTCTTAAGGAAGCTCCAGGGAGATTTTTTTTAAGGTAGCAGCATAGGCTGCTGCTGACAAGAACTGCCGCGGCCCTCCACTATATGCTGCCTGCTGCTTGTGGCTGACACCCCTGCTACTGCTCCCAGGCCCCTTCTAAGCTTGGGCCCCGAAGCAGCTGCTTCCCCTGCTTCCCTGATAGCTACGCCCCTGAACTATAGACAGTTATTTGTAGTCACTCCCACAAAATCACACTCAGTACCAGCACTCCGGTTCTTTAAACTCCACTTCTACACAGATAGTTTTATATCTTACCATGATGGGGGTTAAAATTATGTCCCTAAGTGTAAAGATCTTTTCATTCCCTCATTTATGTTTCGCTCAAGCGATACATAAGAAAGGAGGAGTAATCATAGGGTTTCAGAACTCAATATCCTTTCAATGTCACAATTCAATAATAGATGAAAATGGTCGTTATATCATTATAATATGTACCATTAATAATGCTTTTTTTTACCATTGTTAATATATACGCTCCTAATAATCACAAATTAAGGTTTATCAAAAAGGTTTTCAACTCTATTCACAATATCAAACAAGGTTCGCTACTAATCTGTGGAGATATTAACATCTGCCCAGATCCCCTAATTGACAGATCTCCACCCCAAGCGAATTCAACTACTAAACCCACCCTACAAGATTATTTGTTTAGTGAAGGCCTTGTCGATGTGTGGCGATTCTTACATGCTAATTAAAAAGACTATACTTTTTTTTCTAATCCTCACAGTTCTTTCTCTCGCATAGATCTTTTCATTTCCGATAAATGGCTTCTCCAAAAAAAAAATCAGCTGACATTCTGAATATTACATGGTCAGACCATGCACCCATAACCCTTGAGTTACAAGATCAATTCCATAATACAGTTTACGATGTGGCGGAGCCTAGCCGCGGAGCCGTGCACACATGCCTGTGTGAGCTCTGCTCCTGACTGTCTGGAAATGGGCAACATACGCTATATCACCGCTACCAATTTGGGCACGTTTGCTAAGGACAAATCGAGGAACACCCCGAGACTCCAAAAAACGGTCTCAGGTGCAGGAGATATGGAAAAATTTATGAAGAAAACGGGGCCTACCATGCGTTAGCACAGCAGCAACATGGCGCGGGAGAAAGAAGCTCCTCCCTCCGTGAAGCTTTCAGCGGAGCCGGATGGAGACAGAGAGAGTGACGCAGATGAAGCATGCTCGCAGGAACAGCTACAAGTATCCAGGACCTTCATGAAAAACCTCATATCGGAAGCTCTAGAACCGGTCAGATGGGATCTTCAAGAGATTAAGCGCAACATAAGGCAAGTCTCTGAACGGGTGGACACAGTGGAAGTTAATCAAGGGGCAATAGTTGACTTTAGCACAGCAGTAGCCACTAGCCTGGACAGTACACAAGCCCGCGTTAACTACTTATATAATCTGGTCGAAGACCAAGACAACCGTGGGCGCAGAAACAACGTACGCCTTAAAGGCCTCCCTGAAACTATACTGCCAGAAAGTTTAATGGGATCTGTAACAGAGTTGTTTACGCTCCTTTTGGGCACGGATTCTTCTGTTGACCTGGCAATGGACAGAGCACATAGGGCCCTGCGCCCACCACCCAGACAAAATGAGCCTCCGAGAGATGTTATATGCCGCATGGCTAGCTACCAATCTAAAGAAGCAATCTTAAAAGCAGCATGAGTCTCTCCTTCATTTGAATTTGCTGGAGCTCCGATTCATATTTTCCAGGATTTGTCATCAATGACATTGCAAAAGCGGAGAGTTATGAAACCACTCTTAGAAATCCTTAAAGGGAAATCTATCACATACCGCTGGCTGCACCCTTTCGGGCTACTTATCAACACCCCTGGGAGAAAACTAATTGTAAGATCCCATGCTGACATACAGGGAGTTTGCGATGCTCTGGAAATAACAACGCTGGATATACCTGATTGGAATTCTGCCCGAGACCTAGCTGACCTTCCACCATTTCCATTCATCTCCCCCTGGACGCATTCATATTCTGCAAAACAACAAATATTGTTGGATGGACAAGCTCACACCTAAGAGGTTACAAATGGACACTGATGGCTGAGACGAGAGATCTCAAGAAGAACTATGTCATCTGGATATCCTTTAATCTCTTATCATGAAGCCCTCTGTTTGTCGTATTTGAAACCCTGCTCACAAATTAGCGTTTCTGCCTTACTGATCTGAATAGATCAGATAAATATTCTCAACATCTGATAATACAACCTCTTACTTTAACTTCCTTGCCCTTGATGAGCTCACTTATCTTCTCTTCCTAGCTTCACTATCATCCTATTTTCCGTTTTCCCACCTTCACTTTCCCTCTCCTATTCTGCCTGCCTCTTTGTTTCATTTTTGGCCTTTGCTTCTATTTTGGCTATTAAGCCCTTCGTTATAAGAGGTCTGTTAAGTCAACCTCATCATTATATATAGAAAATAGATTGATTAGAGAAATAACCTATATATCTATTATTGGGTCTTTTTCAGGCCCGTTTATCCACCAATACGGTCCTTGAAATGGTTACCCTTCACCCCACCTTAGGACAACCATGCGAAATGTTCTTGTTCATTCATATAGGTTCTACAGATGTAGTAGCTCTAGCGCTCATGCTTGAATCGCATAAGCGCAGAGCGATATCGCACCTCGTATTTCTGAGAAGCGAGTAAAAAGAATTAATGTTGTAATGTGCTTTTTTGACCACCAGATGGCGCATGGAACTGCGGCAGCTCAGCAAACTGTGTGTTCGATAGAAAAGCGAGCCGAAGTTCTTCAGCCACCTAAAGTTTTACTGTCCTGTGGCTGTCTGTTGTGTATTTTTACATCAGTTATTGTATACCGTAGGTACTGTACTTTACAATGTTTACAATGTTACTATTTTTATATACTTATGTAAACCATATGAGCCAACCCCGGCACTGCGGCTACAAACACGCCGGCTTCTTTAGCATAGCACTGTACAGTACTGTAAATCTCTATACTATACTTCAATTTTTTAAATTTAAAAAAAAAAATTTTTTAGTTCAAATTTTTTAAATTCATTGATGCAGATGACACACCGGGCGGGAGGAGTGGGAGGGAGGTACATCTACAGGTTGGAGGAGGATAAGTACAGTATACACTGCGCAGCGTATAATCCCTGTATTACTGTAACTTGCCTCCTTCTTTCTTGCTCCTCTGTGAGGAAACTTGCTCCATTGATGGTGAGGCAGCAGCCACACTCACAGGTGGGAGAATACTGTACTGTAAGTACAGTATACGCAGGCAGCAGGGTACAGAGAGCAACCCCCGGCCATTCATACAGATGACACACCGGGCAGGAGGTGAGAACCCGATCCCTGCAGTGTGTCCCTCTGTGAGCAAACTGACAGCCTCTTCATGGACATCACTGTTATGCTTTATTATACTGTTAACTAATATGTCTTTATATATCCTCCACTAAATATTGTATATTTACTCTGTTGTCATTATCCTTACCACATTAGGCCGTGATCAAGGTCTGTGATAAGACCGAAACGTTGGCCTCAGTCCGCATATTTTGGATGGATTAATATGAAAATTAAATAAGCACGAGTTTTGCATCTAATTTTGAGTGCCGTGGTTTGTCTTTGAATTATATGGTCTACCTAGTACCACAGAGCACCAACAACCAGAAACGGAGTGCCGACCAATCCTGATCTACATAATTACCTTATTTTGAGTCTGAGCACCCTTCCGATGTCTACAACAACCTTTTCATATGATATCTCAACTGCTGAGAGTATCATCTCCAAGGTGACCGCTCCAAGCAATTTTCTCCACATTCCACACAGTGAATACCACTCACGTGATTGGGAACGGGAATCCAGGAAGCTTATTTCCTCGGAATTGCACTGCGCCACTCTTGCAGAATATTATCGCAACAGTAGGATTCCCCGAGGTCTACGTGTTCACCTTCGTCCAACTCTTTTTCCCACCAACAAAGAGTATTGCAGTCGCTTTGAAACCATTCTAAATAAATGCTCACTTGATATAATACTTCTAAGTATTGAACATCTCCAAAAGGCAATTCAAGAATCGAAAGAAACCCTTGCAAGTATTGAACTGCAACTCACATCTACGATCCCACCGACGGAGTGGGCAGACCTCAAGAAGAAAACTGAAAAAACCTTGGAAGAGCATAAAAAATACTTGGAAAATACAAAACGCACAAAGTTTATTTGTGACGCCGAAGATTACCAACTTAACCGCATTTACCGTTGGCAATGGCAGGAATCAGCAACCTCCTTTGGTCAAACATCACATATAGACTACGCATCCTCTTCTTCAGGCAGCGACAGAGCTCCATATTATCGATCCAAACGTTTTTTTCCTCGGAGAGGACACAGAACCAGAAGAAGAACACACGCACCCGCCGAGGGAGAGGTTCCCACAGATCCAGCCCCCACCGGCATCCAGACTCGCTCACAGGTAGGGACTTAGTTATCAATATTTCCTCTAGATCTCTATCACCTGCTGAACTGTCCGTTCTATCCAAAGGCCTTTCGTTCTGTCCATATGGCACCCTACAAAGCTTTTCTTTGGAACAAGAACTGAACAGATTTTATAGGTCGCTCAGATTAAAAATTCATTTCTCACAACAACCCACAACATCTAATAGACCATTTCCCCCTACAGCCATCTCTATCCAAAGCCTAGGACTAAGGAATACAAGTAATTTTCTTCCTCCCAAAACCTATCATGGGGTTGAAGCCTAAAATCAAAAGTAATATTCAGGCCTTAAAAAGAGGTGAGCTACATACCCCTTCCAATCTCACTAGTGAAGAACACCAAGCACTCAAATCACTACAATCAGACAAAAATATCATTATTAAACCAGCTGACAAAGGGGGTGCTATTGTGGTAATGAACACTAGTTTCTACGTTCAAGAAATTAAGAGACAACTGTCAGACACCACTACGTATGAATTAGTCAGCTCTAACCCCACCTTCAAAATTCAACGTGAAATTCAAACAATTCTAGAACATCATTTACAGATTGGTACAATCGACAAGGCTACATATTCCTTTCTTCTCAATAACAACCCCATTATCCCTGTTTTCTATATTCTACCCAAAATACATAAAAACCTTACAGAACCACCTGGCAGACCCATTGTAGCCTCTACTGACTCAATACTTTCTCCTCTCTCCATTCTGTTAGAGAAAGTTCTCACCCCATTAGTTAAACAAACACGGTCTTTTCTACTGGATACCTCCCATTTTCTTCAGATTATTTCTACAGTTCACAATATTTCTACCCAAAGCCTGTTGGTGACATTTGATGTGAATAGCCTGTATACTTCCATTGCACACGATAAAGGCATCCAAGCCACCTCCATTCTACTCTCCAATTCCGATCTATCTACCGAGGCCCAAACATTTTGCATACAACTCCTTCAGCTTGTGCTCACGCGAAATTTCTTCATGTTTGGAGACGACTTCTACATTCAGAAGAAGGGGACCGCAATGGGGGCCAGTGTGGCCCCCCCTACGCTAACGCGTTTATGGCTAATTTTGAAGAAGACTCGGTTTATAAAAATACACTTTTCCAAACCCATGCCACTATATGGCATCATTATATAGATGACATCTTTTGCATTTGGGATGGGAGTCAAGAATCCTTTGAGGAGTTCCACCAATCCCTTAACAGCATTGATCCTGATCTCCAATTCACAGCGCACGTTGACACATCCTCCATTAGCTTTCTTGACACTCTGGTTTACAAGACTCCCCAAGGTACACTCTCCACAGATCTTTTCATCAAACCAACAGACCGCAATACCCTTCTATCCTATTCTAGCTGCCATCCAAGAAATACTAAGAACTCCCTACCCAGTTCTCAATTCACTAGAGTCACTAGGATAGTCTCTGACCCTACATTACGTGCACAACGACTTATAGAAATGTCCCAAAAATTCATTGCTAGGGGATATCCTGTCACTCTTCTCAATAAACAACAGATATCATCTAACCCATCTAAAACTGCCATTTCCTCTCCTCGACTACCCCTAATAGTCACATATCATCCATTTCTCCCAAAAATCCGTTCTATTATTCACAGACATTGGCCACTACTACAGGAATCCTACCCAGATATCCCAGAATTTTGCAGTCCAGTCCGCATGTGTTCTAAAAGACCAACCAACCTAAAAGACAGACTAGTTAAAGCAGATATCGGCCTACTACGTCCATCCCTCAAACAATCCATGCTGACACCTACCAAAACTGGGACATACCCCTGCTTGAGTTGTGCACAATGTTCTAATGTGATTCGCGGCAAAAGAATTGTACATCCACACTCGGGTAAAAGCTATTATTGTAAAACCTATTCCACCTGCAAAACTTCATTCGTGGTATACCTCATCCAATGCCCGTGCGGTCTTGCCTACGTTGGGGAAACAACCCAATGTGTGCGAGACCGCATCTCAAAACACAAGTCCGATATCAGATGTCAGAGAACCGAATTACCCATTCCCAGTCACTTTATCACCAAGGGACATCAAATTAATCAACTTAAGTATCAGGTCCTTGAACAGGTACCAGCAGCGAGACGTGGGGGCAACCGGATCACACGTTTAAAAGAACGCGAAGCGTTTTGGATCTTTGAACTTGGTACTTTGGCTCCTCGCGGACTTAATAGGGATTTCGACTTCTGCATTTCTTGATACTATGCCTGCATTTACTAATTTTGCTTGTGTCTTCCTTCCAGACTAGATGAATCTCCACAGGCAGGTAGTAGCCCCTTTTTGTACGCCATTATAGTCGATAAATACTAATCTTGCATGTCTAAATTGTGCATGCCTAATCTTACCTATATGTGTTCTCATTTTGCATGATACTATCCTATTTGCATGTTTTCCTTTACCCACCACCTCTGCTGGCCCCTTTTGCATGTCTTTAAAAAATTCCCCATATATATTCATTGTGGTTATACCTTTATTTACAAGCGGGGACCTCCTCCTCCCTCCTTCGTTTAAGCTGCCTTGTAAACTGCTCTACTATTATTCGCTCCTTCCTGACCACAGAGCATACGTACGCATCCCTCATGACTACAGAGCGTACGTACGCTTCCCTCACGTTATGCCAGGACCCTAACTGGCTTCACTGTAGTACTGCGCATGCGCTGCCCGGATATGATGCTGGGCCGCGCGCGCTTATTTTCCCCGCACCTCGATACAGACGCCAGCATCCTCTGTGTAACAGGAGCGCTGGACGCTGTATAGGTAAGTTCCTCATTGCCCACCACTGTACTACAGCATTCTACTATATTCCACTGACCACCAATGCTTGAACCATATACTGAGAACTTTATATTTACTTAAGGTGGAAGTGTGGTCCTCTGTGTATCTCCATTATTGAGTTTTATCTGTCTTAATGACCTATAAATACATTTTTGCCTGCAGACTTATTTGCTCTGCCTAAATGAATGCACCATTAGGCGGCACCTATACTAGCACTTACAGTCCATATGCAGATTATAGTTCTCCTTAATGTTTTTGCTTATTTTCTATACATACTAGCACAATGGACTCAGCCTCCACCCGATGTGTATTCTCAAGGTGCCCACATTACCTTGGACTTTTATACTCTCCATTTGGACTTTACAACGTCATCTCTTCATGGACATCACCGTTATGCTTTATTATACTGTTAACTAATATGTCTTTATATATCCTTCACTAAATATTGTATATTTACTCTGTTGTCATTATCCTTACCACATTAAGCCGTGATCAAGGTCTGTGATAAGACCGAAACGTTGGCCTCAGTCCGCGTATATTGGATGGATTAATATGAAAATTAAATAAGCACGAGTTTTGCATC
Source organism: Rhinella marina (assembly GCA_900303285.1). Classification (NCBI taxonomy): domain Eukaryota; kingdom Metazoa; phylum Chordata; class Amphibia; order Anura; family Bufonidae; genus Rhinella; species Rhinella marina. The sequence continues at coordinate 105,423 of ONZH01002066.1, forward strand.
TAATTTTGAGTGCCGTGGTTTGTCTTTAAATTATACTGTATGCACAGATCCCCTCCTCAGTCCTGCTTACATCGACACAGTACAGTACAGTAGGGTATGCATCTATACATTTCACTACTGTACTTTATTTAATACAAATACACCACAGCCAGCAAGGAGAAACAGGGACAGTAAGAAGAAACCGTGGCGGAGGAGGAGCGCAGTCAGCGCAGACCCTACATCTGCAACCAAAAAACAAAGTTTTTTTTTTTTTTTTTTCATTTTTATTTTTTTTCCATTTTATTTAGTTATTTTAATAAAAACACTTACAGTACCCCCGGCCATTCATACAGATGACACACCGGGCGGGAGGTGAGAACCCGATCCCTGCAGTGTGTCCCTCTGTGAGCAAACTGACAGCCTACTGTATGCACAGATCCCCTCCTCAGTCCTGCTCACCTCTGCTACATCGACACAGTACAGTACAGTAGGGTATGCATCTATACATTTATACATCGTACTACTGTACTTTATTTAATTCAAATACACCACAGCCAGTAAGAAGAGTGTGGCGGAGGAGGAGCGCAGACAGCGCAGACCCTACATCTGCAACCAAAAAATGACTTGAATGAACTCTGTAAATAAAGGGCTTACTCCTAGAGCGCTACCTGCAGATTACACAGCAGAACTGACAGCTAGTGACCATCGAGCACCCAGGTGCTCGTAGGCTCAGGTGCTAGGCCGAGCACCCGAGCCTAATTGAAGTCTGTGTGAGTAATAGAGATGAGCGAACATGCTCGTCCGAGCTTGGTGCTCGTTCGAGCATTAGGGTACTCGTAACTGCTCGATGCTCGGACGAGTATCTCGCCATGCTCGAGGAAATGGCAACTTCCGCATCGT
>ONZH01002067.1:0-43245 GCA_900303285.1 Rhinella marina
CGGTGTTTGAAAAAATGCTTCTAACGTGAGGGTCACGGGATAGGCAGTCTAACATGAAGTCTGCCATGTGCGCCAGAGTCCCAACACAAAAGAATTCCCTCTCCTCACTGGCCTGACTCTCCATTTCCTCCTCCTCCTCCAAGTCCTCCTCTTCAGCCCATACACGCTCAAGAGTTAAGAAGGACTGAGCACTGGTACCCTCTTCTATCTCGCAGACATTCTCCTCCTCTTCCTCCTCATCCTCATCCCCCTCCTCCGATACGCGCTGAGAAACAGACCGGAGGGTGCTCTGGCTATCAAGCGACGTATCTTCCTCCACCATCTCCTGTGACAAGCGCAAAGCATCCGACTTCATGCTGAGCAGTGAGTTTTTCAACAGGCAAAGCAGCGGGATGGTGAGGCTTATAATGGCGGCATCGCCGCTGACCATCTGTGTTGACTCCTCAAAGTTGCTCAACACCTGGCAGATATCAGACATCCACGTCCACTCCTCATTGTAGACTTGAGGAATCTGAGTGACCTGACTACCAGTTCTGGTGGAAGTTGACATCTGGCAGTCTACAATCGCTCTGCGCTGCTGGTAAACTCTGGATAACATGTTTAATGTTGAATTCCATCTCGTGGGCACGTCGCACAACAATCGGTGAGCGGGCAGTTGTAGGCGGCGCTGCACTGCCCTGAGAGTGGCAGCATCTGTGGTCGACTTGTGGAAATGCGCACAGATGCGGCGCACCTTGGTGAGCAAATCAGACAGATTGGGGTATGTCTTGAGGAACCGCTGAACTATTAGATTGAACACGTGGGCCAGGCATGGCGCATGTGTCAGTCTGCCGAGTTGCAGAGCCGCCACCAGGTTACGCCCGTTGTCACACACAACCATGCCTGGCCTGAGGTTCAGCGGTGCCAGCCCCACATCGCTCTGCGCCGCGATGCCCTGTAACAGCTCTTGGGCGGTGTGCCTTCTGTCACCTAAGCTAAGCAGTTTGAGCACCGCCTGCTGGCGCTTACCCACGCCACTGCTGCTACGCCTAGAGCTACCGACTGAAGGCGCCGTGCCCACGGATGGTAATTCGGTGGAGGAGGAGGGGTCGGAGGAGGAGGCATAGTACGTCTGAGAGACCGTGACCGAGGTAGGCCCCGCAATCCTCGGTGTGGGCAGTACATGAGCGGCCCCAGGGTCAGTCTCGGTCCCAGCCTCCACCAAGTTAACCCAATGTGCCGTCAGTGAGATATAGTGTCCCGGCCCGGCAGCACTTGTCCACGTGTCCGTGGTTAGGTGGACCTTCTCAGAAACAGTGTTGGTCAGGGCACGGATGATGTTCTGTGACACGTGCTGGTGTAGGGCTGGGACGGCACATCAGGAAAAATAGTGGCGGCTGGGGACCGAATACCGAGGGGCAGCCACCGCCATGAGATTGCGAAAGGCCTCGGTCTCTACCAGCCTATAGGGCAGCATCTCCAGGCTAAGCAATTTGGAGATGTGGACGTTGAGGGCTTGGGCATGTGGGTGGGTGGAACTGTATTTCCTCTTGCGCTCCAGCGGCTGCTGTAAAGACAGCTGAACGCTGCGCTGGGACACATTGGTGGACACTGTGGAGGATCGTGGAGGTGAAGGTGTGGTTTTCCGGCGGGAGGCGCTCGTGCCGGGGTCCTGGGCAGGGGGTTGACTAGCAGAGGCAGCGAGTGACACAGGGGAAGGAGCAGTGGTGTGACCCGCAGGAGGTGGTGAACGGCCTTGGTTCCATTGAGTGGGGTGTTTACCACTCATATGCCTGCGCATGCTGGTGGTGGTTAGGCTAGTAGTGGTGGCACCCCTGCTGCACAGGTTGCACACCACAGTCCGTCGGTCATCCTCACTTTCTTTAAAGAACCTCCAGACTTGCGAACATCTAGGCCTCGCCACTGGAGCTTCACTACGTGAAACAGTTGCTGCTGATGCACCAGCTCTGGCCCTGCTTCTCCCTCTGACCACACCACTGCCTCTTCCAACCTGTTCTGGTGCAGCACTCGCCTCCGCCTCAGAAGCACTGTCTTCACTCGGCTTATCAACTCAGCTTGGGTCAGTCACCTCGTCATCCTCCGATTCCTCAGTCTGCTCCCCCCTCGGACTTCCTGCCCTGACAACAACTTCACCACTGTCTGACAACCGTGTCTCCTCATCGTCCGACACCTCTTTACACACTTCTTCCACTAAGTCAACATTGTCATCATCATCATCATCACCCACAGACTGCGACAGTTGGAAAACTTGGGCATCGGGAACGAGGTCAGCAGCAACCTGAGAAGTGGTTTGTGACTCTGGGAAGGGTCCAGAAAACAGTTCCTGAGAGTATTCCGGATCGTATTCCAAATTTTCCTGGGAGGGGTCAGACTGGGGGGAAGGAGGTTGAGGTGGAGGAGCCAGAGGAGTGCTCCCTTGGGTAACGTGGGTGGACTGCGTGGAAGACTGACTGGTGGACAAATTACTTGAAGCATTGTCCGCAATCCACGACATCAGCTGTTCGCACTGTTGTGGTTTCAACAGTCCTCTACCATGTGTCCCTGTAAGTTGAGACATGAAGCTAGGGAGTGTAGCTCTGCGGCGTTCCCCTGCTCCCTCATCAGCAGGTACTGTCTCACCCTGCCCAGGACCACAGCCTCTGCCCCCTGCAGTAATTGAATGCCCTCGTCCTCGACCCTTAGCCCTGGGGTTCAACATTTTCTGTATATAAGTGTATTATATAAAAAAAATAAAATAAATGGGCCTGCTGTACTGAAACCCACAAACTTGTTCAGTCTGAACAAGTAAATATATAGGTGGATAAGTTAGATCAAAATTACGTATGTTATTACGTACCGTGCAGTATGGAGCAATTACACGGAAACGATTAGATTAGGCAGACTTGGTCTGCTTAGTTGCAACCCAGACAAATGTCGCACAGAGATTTTTGTGATCTAGCTGTATGAGTGAGAGCAAAAGACCTTGTTTAATTATCTGACGTACAGAATGTGTCACCTGGACAGAAAATACGGATTGTAGTGAGTGGACAGCTGAACTGTGACACACAGAATAGTTCCACACTGCTGTATGAAATGGATTTGTATCACTGAGATATAACAATAAAAAAAAAGGGTTATATATGGCGATAGCTGCACTACTAGTGCCAGCCAGCCAAGCCAGGAGACCAAAAAAAAATTTCTTGTAGCCCTTAGAAGGGCTGTTGGGTTCTTGTGAGATCACTCCCGCCTAACAAAGAACTAAATGCAGGCCCTAACACTCTCCCTGAAACGCAGCAGCTCTATCCCTAACGACATCCAGACAGCATCTGAGCCGAGCACCACGGGCAGTCACTAGTATATTCCAGGGTCACCTGATCAGGCCATCCAACCCCTGCTATCGACATGTAAGGGCCCCACGTGATGCTGGGTGTACCGCAGAGTCTCCTGGCTTGTGATTGGCTGAGTTTATAGGCTCCAAAAATGCACAATGCGGAAGTTGCCATTTCCTCGAGCATGGCGAGATACTCGTCAAAGCAGCGAGCACTTACGAGTACCGTAATACTCGAACGAGCACCAAGCTCGGATGAGTATGCTCACTCATCTCTAATATATATATATGTGCCCCATTGCGCCCCCACTATTAAATATGCTCCTAGTGCCCTAAATAATGTTCTTCAGTGTGCTCCCAGTATTAAAAATATCCCCAGTGGACCTAGTATTAACATTTCCTCTATATTACCCCAGTACTACAAATGTCTCCAGTAATGCCCTCATAGTGCCCCAGTATTAAAAATGCCTCCAGTGCCCACTATAGTGCCAACAGTATTTAAATGCCTATGGTTCCCAAGTAATGACCTTTTTAGTGCCCCATGTAATCTCCTCAGGTAACCTTTATTCTCCCCAAGTGGCCAAATAAAAAAAAAAATATATGAATAAAATAATGTAATACTTACAGTACCTTATCACAACCACCTTTGCCAGTATGGAGATGTCTCGGGCTACATGATGAGATGGGGAGCAGGTAAGTGTTAATCTTTCAATAGCTGAGGTAGGCTACAGGCATTGGTAAAAAGTTACGTATCCCCAGCCAACCCCTTTAAAGGGTAGGTCATCAATGTCAGATCAGTGAGGGTCCAACTCCTGGCACCCCAGGTTCTGTATTAAGGGTATCTATATTTGTTTAGGGGAACTGCCCTGGGCCTGTATGAAGAGAGTCTGTTTTGGGGTGTTGTATTTACTTAGGGGGCTGTTCGGTTGTATTCAGGCTTACTATTGTAAAAGGGTTACTGTTATGCTAATTGTGATTTGATACAGCATGGCTGTGTAAAGGATGAAATAGTAAATCTGGCATCCTTGGTAACCAGTTGCTCAGTAATGGACTAGTCCCATTTCCTCTGGCTAGGGTAGTTTAGGGAGTTACTAGCAAGCCAATCTAGAGAGAAGACCTGTTTTGGTGTGCTGCCAAATTGGCTTTGAAAGAACTCCTCTCCTGGGATACAAGCTCCCCAATAGTGAAAACTGCCAGGAAAATAAACCTCTGAGGAAAGAAGCATTGAATTTATACAGATGGTTGAAGACTATAAATGTGGTCTATGAACTAGATAGTAACATATGCTTATGGTTTTGGACTTTACTGCCCATGGTCTGGGTTAAGTGCTTCTTGCACCCGCCAGACTTCTGAGATGGACTGGCCCTGTTTAAGCACTGCATCCCACAGATGTAAACTGCAGAAAGCTTATTGAGAGTCTGCACACTTGGGATCATTTGAGGAGACTGCATGTTATATCTAGACAGAGACTTAGAGTGGAACATCATATTGCCTATCCTTAATACAGAGCCTTCTGGAGAATTACTGAATTGTGAAAAACTTGAAAACTGTGTCTACTGTGTATGTTGTACTGCAACCCTCATCACCTATTCTGTGAAGAGAAACTTTATTTGTGCTAATCAAGCAGGCTTTGTCACTGCCGCCACCATTCACCGGTCCCTGCTCCCATCCTCTTGCCTTTTACCCTGCCAACCATCCACTATCAAGGGCACCCCAGTCACCACTAGGCAGGAGCCCCAAGCCCAGGGTGTGCTCCAAGAGGTACAAAGGGTGTACCCCTCCATGCAGGGGCGTAGCTAAAGGCTCATGGGCCCTGGTGCAAGAGTTCAGATTGGGCCCCCCTTCCCTTAGTGTTCTGTGTGTCTTCTTATGCGGCACAAGGGTCTTTGGGCCCCCTCAGGCTCCTGGGCCCGGTATCGACTGCTACCTCTGCACCCCCTATAGCTACGCCCCTGCCTCCATGCACTGCTCCTATGGCTCAGTAGAGCACTGGTGTTGGGGTTAGCCACTATGAGATCTACAAAAAACCTTTTGCTTCAGCCACCACTCCCCTCCTCTCCTCTCTTGATCCCTGCATCTCCCCATGTGGGCCGGCACGTGGTATATGCAATTCACTCAATCTTCCTCCTGCCTCCTTGTTACTCACTCCTGTGTACTGAGTACATATGAAGTTTATGTGTCCATGTGCAGGTCCTTCTGTAGATCTTCTGGACCATTGCACATTGTGACCATTGTCACAGTTTTTGCCACAATTTGTCAGCAAAAACCACAATAAAACCATAATGTGCATCAAAATCAGTGTGTATCATATCTGTGGGCACTTTGAGGGGTCATGGGCCTACCAGAGCCTGAGGCCCAAGGCTGCCACCCCTTCAGCTGGATGTGATTTCAGCCGGTGTGGAATAGTTGATGGAGGGACAGTATGAGACATATTGACAGTGTCTCCCTTTGTTACTGTAAATATCCCCAGGGGTGAGGTAAAATCCCCATTTCCCCATCAATCAGCATACTTACTCTCTGATTGTCACATACGGAATTATTTTGTTCCAGAAAAGAAGTGAGAAGATCTAATCATTCTTCTGCACCTAATTAGGCCATTTATTGATGCCACACGTAGACTTTTACCAGCATCCACAACACCGTGTCAAATGAGCCGCACCACACACTTGTACCCCCCACACACAAACATCAATAAGATTTTAAATTGTTCCTCTCTTGTCCACAACTAATACTTCCAGTAAAAGGAAAAGAAAACTGAGCAGGCTTGGACTGATCCGAAGGGGTACAGGTGAATCTCCCGATAGGCCCCTAGTCTCCCACCCACTGCAGAAGTGGCACATAACACAGTAGACTTACTGCACTAAATACATATATTCAATGTACAGCACCTCAAGATGACTTCTAGGTATAGAGGAACACTAGCTGTTATCCTCTTTTCCACAGGACCTACCTTCTCAAAGTTGCTGCAGGGACCCCCATATTTAATCATCTGGTAGCATCTTGCTGCGGTGTGAGCAGGTAATATTTGAATGTATCTGTATGGTGGGCCCTAGGCACCCCAGTCCAACTGAAACTGAGCAGAGTAGAGAGAATTATTCATCTGCTGGCATCAAGGAGAATTCGATTTTTTTACCTTTTGGAAGGAAAATTAATTTTAATATTTTTAGCAGAAACCCAAAGATTTGTCCGAAATTAATTTTAAGAAATTTGGGTCCCGAATCAGAATTTTTTAAAAAAAGGCTCATTCTGGACAAATTCTTAATCAATTCACTCATGTGTAATCTATCTATCTATCTATCTATCTATCTATCTATCTATCTATCTATCTATCTAACTCTATTTTCCTCTGTTGAAGTCTATCTTCAAAATAAGTCTTGAACACTGCATAAATAATAATAATAATAATAATAATAATAATAATAATAATAATAATAATAATAATAATAATCTTTAGTACATTAATCATGTATTAGTCTTTGACCTGTACTTAGCTATGAATAATATTGTACATACTAAATAAAGCAATATCTATGTGTATTGATTCCTTGTGCTTTAAGATTTTTTGTTAGAATTTTTAGATGAAAGCAACTAAAGCAGCATGAGGCATGGTAATTGGGTCTCTTCCAAAATTTTGCTCTTTACATGCTCTGTTAACTTAATGTTTACTCACTAAAATTATAATCAAAATCTATTGCATGTTCATGCCAGGTTGCATTTTATGATTCATGCGTTATGATAAATATGGGTAATGTTAGGTCAGAGCCACCATTTACATAAGCAAAAAAAAAAAAAAAGCTATGTATTCTTTATCTCTTTATTCCTGCAAGAAAGAAAACACTAATGGCTTGCCTTTTCCAGAAAACATATTCCACATTAATAAATCTATACCAAATTTATCGATGTTTCGGAAATATTTACTTTTACTTCTCATTAATTCTTCTACATCTTTCAATCTTACCTGGCTTTAACCAAGTCTTTACTCCTATGGGATTCATTGAGTGTATGCTCTGATTATGCATATTGAGATCATCATTTTCTAATTGCACTATGATATACAACAATATTATTTAGGGGTTCTTATCTTATTTCAGAAAAGACTCTGATTATGTAAATTCCCTTTGCAGACCAAGGATGAGTTTCAATTAATAACCTGTTTACTTTTAATTACATTACTCTTGTATATTAAAGGGGTTCTCCGGGAATTAAGAAAATGAAAATACGCAAAGATTACTTTATTATGAATATATTCCCAAATACCTTTCATTAGTTATAATGGCTCATTTTCTCTAGGAAGCAATGGGAGAAACAAAATAGCCGCCATCCTGTTAGCACACACAAAATCTGTCCTAATCACACAGCAGGACAAGTTACTTCACATCATTAAAGGTAAAGAGCTGCCTCATCCTCCTCTCTGCTCTGCTTGTCCGGGATTATGTTCCTGAATACAGTTTAATAATATTTAGCTGAATCTTTGTGGGAATGGAGTTCATCAGAAGACATGAAGTACAGAGAGGACAGAGAGGACAGACTGGTAATGGTTATTAGCCACATCTGTTCATGAACTGCATTCCTACAGAGATTCAGCTAAAGATCTTATCATCTGTATTCAGGATCATAACCCCTAACAAGCAGAGCAGAGAGGAGGATGTGGCAGTTCTTTAGCTCAGTGTTGTGAAGTAACTTGTCCTGCCGTGTGATTAGGACAGGTTTTATTTGTACTAATAGGATGGCGGCCATTTTGTTTCTCCTAATCATTGCTCCCTATACAAAACAATCCATTATAACTAATGTAAGGTATTTGTGAATATATTTATAATGAAGTAATATTTAAGTATTTTCCTTTTTTTTAATTTCTGGAGAACCCCTTCCCGACCAGCACCATATCTGTACGGTGCTGCGGGAAGGGACTTGCCGCCCAGCGCCGTAGTACTACGGCGCTCTGATCGGGTGGGTGTAGGAACTGCGCCCGCCCGATCAGCGGCGGGGGTCCGGCTGTGCCCACTTGCCAGACCCCTGCTGTATGCGCCGGCATCGGTGAAAACATTACCGCATTAACTCTATATGTGCCGCTGTCAGCGCTGACTGCGGCACATGAGGTGTGTGGCATATGCAGGGATGCCATCGGGTCCCCGCGCTGCTGTGGGACCCGATGGCTTGGCTGGCAGCCGGATGCCTTTCTTAGGCATCCGGCTGCCATCTACGGAAGCCTGTGAGATGTGTGTAATACACTTCCAGCCAATGCATTACAATACAGAAGTATTGTAACGCATTGTAAAGGGGATCAGACCCCCAAAAGTTAAAAAAAAAGTAAAAATAAAAAAAAGAAAAAAGTTAAAAAATAAAGTTTAAAAAAAAATTATAAAAGTTTCATGTAAAAAAAAAAAAAAACACCATTTTCCCCCAAAAAAGTTTAAAAAAATGGTAAAAAAAAAAAGAAAAGTAGACATGTTAGGTATCTCCACGTCCGCATCAACTGACTCTATAAAAATATCACATGATCCACCCTGCAAAAGCCATTTTTTGGTCACCTTCCCTTACAAAAAGTGTAATAGCAGGTGATCAAAAAAGCATATGTATCTCAAAATGGTACCAATCAAACCATCATCTTGTCCCGCAAAAAATGAGACCCTACCTAAGACAATTGCCCGAAAAATAAAAAAATATGGCTCTCTGAAAATGGCAGCACAAAAAAGATTTTATTTTGTTCAAAATTGCATCTAATGTATAAAACTTACCAAAAATAAAAATGTTACACATATTGGGTATCGCCGCGTCCATAACAACCTGCACTATAAAAATATTACATGAGATAGCCCCCCAGGTGAATGCTGTAAAAAAAATTTTTTCAAAACTAGGCCAAAACAGCTATTTTTTTTACCTTGACTCACAAAAAGTGTAATACCAAGCGATCAAAAAGTCTTATGTACCCCAAAATGGTACCAATGAAAACGTCACCTCATCCCGCAAAAAATTATCCCCCACATAAGACAATAACTCAAAAAATAAATCAATGGCTCCCGCAAACCAATCCATCAAAATCTGTGTTGCAAAATCCATATGGCGCTCCTTCTGTTCTGAGTCCTGCCATGTCCCCCCACAGCAGTTTACCACCACATATGTGGTGTTTCCGTATTCAGGAGAAAATGGGTAACACATTATGGAGTGCTTTTCTCCTGTTACCCCTTGTGAAAATGAAAAATTTGGGGCTAAAGCAACATTTTATTGGAAGAAATAAAACTTTTCATTTTCACAGCCAAGTGTTTCCAAATTCCGTAAAACGCTTAGGGGGTCAAAGTGGTCAGTACCCCCCTTAATATATTCTTTGAAGGGTGTATTTTCCAAAATTGGGTCACTTTTTGATGGTTTCCACTGTAGGGGTACATCAGGGTCTCTCAATTACAAAATGGTGCCTAAAAACCATTTTAGCAAAATCTGCCTCCAAAATCCGGATGGCGCTCCTTTCCTTCTGACCACTGAAACAAACCCATAGAGAGGTTTACCACCACATATGGGGTATTTCTGTAAACTGCAGAATCAGAGCAATGTATATTGAGGTTTAGTTTGCTGTTAACCCTTGCTGTGTTGCAAGAAAAAATTGATTAACATGAAAAATCTGCATAAAAATGAAATTTTTAAATTTCACCTCCATTTTCCTTTAATTCTTGTAGAACACCTAAAGGGTTAACAAAGTTTCTAACGTAAGTTTTAAATAATTTGAAGGGTGTAGTTTCTAAAATGGGATTATTTAGGTGTGGGTTCCATTATGTAAACCCCTCAAAATCACTTTCTATCTGAATTGGTGCTTAAAAAAATGGTTTTGTAAATTTTGTTGAAAATTGGAAAAATGGCTTCTAAACTTCTAAGCTTTCTCACGTCCTAAAAAAGTAAAATGACATTTATAAAATGATGCCAACATAAAGTATACATATAGGGAATGTAAAATAAAAACTACTTTTGGAGGTATTACTATGTATTTTGAAAGTAGAGAAACTGAAATTTGGAAATTAGCAAATTTTTATAAATAAAAATGAAATATTTTGCCACAAATTTACTACTGCCGTGAAGCACAATATGTGACAAGAAAACAATCTCAGAATGGCTTGGATAAGTAAAAGTGTTCCAAAGTTATTACCACATAAAGTGACACGTCAGATTTGCAAAAAATGGTCTGGGCAGGAAGGTGAAAACAGGCCCGAGGCTGAAGGGGTTAAGGTAACTGTTCAGGAGGGAGTTTTTTTTTTTTCTTGTTTTTTTTTAAATCGGTTTGTTGAAGAAGGTAGAACACTTAACCCCTTCCTGCCCAGCGCTGTACATGTACGGCACAGCGGGAGGGGACTTGTCTCCTAGCGGCGTACAAGTACAATGAGCTGATCGGGCGGGTGCAGGAGCTGCGCCCGCCCGATCAGCTGCGGGGGACTGGCTGTGCCTAGTAGCCGGACCCCTGCTGCGTACGCCCGCAACGGTGTTTTCACCGATGCGGGCACATTAACCCTCGATGTGCCGCGGTCAGCACTGACTGCGGCATATGCGATGCGGGTGGGAGGAAGGGGAGTCCATCGGGTCCCCGTGCTGCTGTGACGGGGACCTGATGGCTTGGATAGCAGCCCGATGCTTTCCGTAGGCATCGTGGCTGCTATCCCTGCTTGCCTGTGCGATCCTGCCCCCTGGATCGCACAGGAAGCAGGCTGTAAGTGTATTACATTGAGTAATACACTTACAGCCAATGCATTACAATACAAAAGTTAAATAAAGTGAAAAAAAAGTGAAAAAAATAAAGTTTTACAAAAAATAAAAGTTTCAAGTAAAAAAAAAATAAACTTTTCCCAAAACAAAGTTAAAAAAAATTGTAAAAAAAAGGGGAAAAAAAGAAAAGTATACATATTAGGTATCGCCGCGTCTGTATCGACCGGCTCTATAAAAATATAACATCATCCACCCCACCAGGTAAACGCAGTAAAAAACAAACAAAAGAAAACAGTGCCAAAACAGCCATTTTTTGGTCACCTTCCCTCACAAAAAGTGTAATAGCAGGTGATCAAAAAGGCGTATTTAACCCAAAATGAGAAATTGAATCCAAACCTGAGACAATCGCCCAAAAAATAAAAAAAATATGTCTCTCAGAAAATGGCAACTAGAGATGAGCGAGCATGCTCGTCCGAGCTTGGTGCTCGTTCGAGTATTACGGTACTCGTAAGTGCTCGCTTCTCGGATGAGTATCTCGCCATGCTCGAGGAAATGGCATCTCCCGCATTTTGAATTTTTGGCGCCTATAAACTCAGCCAATCGCAAGCCAGGAGACTCTGTGGTACACCCAGCATCACGTGGAGCCCTTACATGTCGATAGCAGGGGTTGGCTGGCCTGATCAGGTGACCCTGGAATATACTAGTGACTGCCCGCGGTGCTCGGCTCAGATGCTGTCTGGATGTCGTTAGGGACAGATCTGCTGCGTTTCAGGGAGAGTGTTAGGGCCTGGATTTAGTTCTCTGTTAAACAGGAGTGATCTCAAAAGAACCCAAAAGCCCTACTAAGGGCTACAAGACATTTTTTTTGTCTCCTGGCTGGGCTTGCTGGCACTAGTAGTGCAGCTATCGCCATATATAACTATAACACTTTTTTTTTATTGTTTTATCTCAGTGATACAAATCCATTTCATACAGCAGTGTGGAACCATTCTGTGTGTCACAGTTCAGCTGTCCACTCACCACAAACCACACTCCGTATTTTCTGTCCAGGTGACCCATACTGTATGTCACGTAATCAAATATGGTCTTTTGATTTCACTGATACAGCTACATTACAAAAATCTCTGTGCGACATTTGTCTGGGTTGCAGTCAAAATAGCCACAGTCAGCAGGGGCTGAATTTGCTCTCTGATAGTTTCTGCACGTCACGTTTAAAAAAAAAAAAAAATATATATATATATATATATATATATATATATATATATATATAAATATAAAAAAATTGTTTTTTTGTTGTTTTATCTCAGTGATACAAATCCATTTCATACAGCTGTGTGGAACCATTCTGTGTGTCACAGTTCAGCTGTCCACTCACCACAAACCACACTCCGTATTTTCTGTCCAGGTGACACATTCTGTACGTCACATAATTAAAAAAGGTCTTTTGCTCTCACTGATACAGCTACATTACAAAAATCTCTGTGCGATATTTGTCTGGGTTGCAGTCAAAATAGCCACAGTCAGCAGGGGCTGAGTTTGCTCTCTGATAGTTTCTGCACGTCACGTTAAAAAAAAAAATATATATATAAAATAAAAAATAAAAAAAAAAATTAAAAAAAAAATGTTTTTTTGTTGTTTTATCTCAGTGATACAAATCCATTTTATACAGCTGTGTGGAACCATTCTGTGTGTCACAGTTCAGCTGTCCAGTCACCACAATCCATATTTTCTGTCCAGGTGACACATTCTGTACGTCACTTAATTAAAAAAGGTCTTTTGCTCTCACTGATACAGCTACATTACAAAAATCTCTGTGCGACATTTGTCTGGGTTGCACTTAAGCAGACCAAGTCTGCCTAATCTAATAGTTTCAGTGTAATTGCTCCATACTGCACGGTACGTAATAACATACGTAATTTAGCTCTAACTTATCCACCTATATACAAAGCACAATCCGTATTTTCTGTCCAGGTGACACATTCTGTACGTCACGTAATTAAAAAAGGTCTTTTGCTCTCACTGATATAGCTACATTAGAAAAATCTCTGTGCGACATTTGTCTGGGCTGCAGTCAAAATAGCCACAGTCAGCAGGGGCTGAGTTTGCTCTCTGATAGTTTCTGCACGTCACGTTAAAAAAAATATATATATATAAAAAAAAAAATAGTTTTTTTGTTGTTTTATCTCAGTGATACAAATCCATTTCATACAGCTGTGTGGAACCATTCTGTGTGTCACAGTTCAGCTGTCCAGTCACCACAAACCACAATCCTTATTTTCTGTCCAGGTGACCTATACTGTACGTCACGTAATTAAAAAAGATCTTTTGCTCTCACTGATACAGCTACATTACAAAAATCTCTGTGCAACATTTGTCTGGGTTGCACTTAAGCAGACCAAGTCTGCCTAATCTAATAGTTTCAGTGTAATTGCTCCATACTGCACGGTACCTAATAACATACATAATTTAGCTCTAACTTATCCACCTATATACAAACCACAATCCGTATTTTCTGTCCAGGTGACCTATACTGTACGTCACGTAATTAAAAAGGTCTTTTGCTCTCACTGATACAGCTACATTACAAAAATCTCTGTGTGACATTTGTCTGGGTTGCACTTAAGCAGACCAAGTCTGCCTAAATCTAATCGTTTCAGTGTAATTGCTCCATACTGCACGGTACATAATAACATACGTAATTTTGCTCTAACTTATCCACCTATATACAAACCACAATCTGTATTTTCTGTCCAGGAGACCTATACTGTACGTCACGTAATTAAAAAAGGTCTTTTGCTCTCACTGAGACAGCTACATTACAAAAATCTCTGTGCGACATTTGTCTGGGTTGCACTTAAGCAGACCAAGTCTGCCTAATCTAATCGTTTCAGTGTAATTGATCCATACTGCATGGTACGTAATAACAAAGGTAATTTTGCTCTAACTTATCCACCTATATATTTTCTTGTTCAGATTGAACAAGTTTGTGGGTTTCAGTACAGCAGGCCCATTTTTTTTTTGTACATATAATACACTTATATACAGAAAATGTTGAACCCCAGGGCTAAGGGTCGAGGACAAGGGTGTGGGCATTCAATTACTGCAGGGGGCAGAGGCCGTGGTCCTGGGCAGGGTGAGACAGTACCTGCCGATGAGGGAGCAGGGGAACGCCGCAGAGCTATAATCCCTAGCTTCATGTCTCAACTTACATGGACACGTGGTAGAGGACTGTTGAAACCACAACCGTGCAAACAGCTGATGTCGTGGATTGCGGACAATGCTTCAAGTAATTTGTCCACCAGTCAGTCTTCCACGCAGTCCATCCATGTTACCCAAGGGAGCACTCCTCTGGCTCCTCCACCTCAACCTCCTTCCCCCCAGTCTGCCCCCTCCCAGGAAAATTTGGAATGTGATCCGGCATACTCTCAGGAACTGTTTTCTGGACCCTTCCCAGAGTCACAAACCACTTCTCAGGTTGCTGCTGACCTCTTTCCCGATGCCCAAGTTTTCCAACTGTCGCAGTCTGTGGGTGATGATGATGACAATGTTGACTTAGTGGAAGAAGTGTGTAAAGAGGTGTCGGACGATGAGCAGACACGGTTGTCAGACAGTGGTGAAGTTGTTGTCAGGGCAGGAAGTCCGAGGGGGGAGCAGACTGAGGAATCGGAGGATGACGAGGTGACCGACCCAAGCTGAGTTGATAAGCCGAGTGAAGACAGTGCTTCTGAGGCGGAGGCGAGTGCTGCACCAGAACAGGTTGGAAGAGGCAGTGGTGTGGCCAGAGAGAGAAGCAGGGCCAGAGCTGATGCATCAGCAGCAACTGTTTCACGTAGTGAAGCTCCCGTGGCGAGGCCTAGATGTTTGCAAGTCTGGAGGTTCTTTAAAGAAAGTGAGGATGACCGACGGACTGTGGTTTGCAACCTGTGCCACACCAGGATCAGCAGGGGTGCCACCACTACTAGCCTAACCACCACCAGCATGCGCAGGCATATGAGTGCTAAACACCCCACTCAATGGAACCAAGGCCGTTCACCACCTCCTGCGGGTCACACCACTGCTCCTTCCCCTGTGTCACTCGCTGCCTCTGCTAGTCAACCCCCTGCCCAGGACCCCGGTACGAGCGCCTCCCGCCGGAAAACCACACCTTCGCCTCCACAGCGTCCACCAATGTGTCCCAGCGCAGCATTTAGCTGTCTTTACAGCAGACGCTGGAGCGCAAGAGGAAATACAGTTCCACCCACCCACATGCCCAAGCCCTCAACGTCCACATCTCCAAATTGCGGAGCCTGGAGATGCTGCCCTAAAAGCTGGTAGAGACCGAGGCCTTTCGCAATCACACCAGCACGTGTCACAGAACATCATCCGTGCCCTGACCAACGCTGTTTCTTAGAAAGGTCCACCTAACCACGGACACGTGGACATGTGCTGCAGGGCAGGGACACTATATATCACTGATGGCACATTGGGTTAACTTGGTGGAGGCTGGGACCATGTCTGACCCTGGGGCCACTCAT
Organism: Rhinella marina; assembly: GCA_900303285.1. Taxonomy (NCBI): domain Eukaryota; kingdom Metazoa; phylum Chordata; class Amphibia; order Anura; family Bufonidae; genus Rhinella; species Rhinella marina. Next base: position 15,505 of record ONZH01002067.1, read on the forward strand.
GTACTGCCCACACCGAGGATTGCGGGGCCTACCTCGGTCACGGTCTCTCAGACGTACTATGCCTCCTCCTCCGACCCCTCCTCCTCCTCCACCTCCTCCTCCAAATTACCATCCGTGGGCACGGCGCCTCCAGTCGGTAGCTCTAGGCGCAGCAGCAGTGCCGTGGGTAAGCGCCAGCAGGCGGTGCTCAAACTGCTGAGCTTAGGTGACAAAAGGCACACCGCCCAAGAGCTGTTACAGGGCATCACAGCGCAGACCGATGTGTGGCTGGCACCGCTGAACCTCAAGCCAGGCATGGTTGTGCGTGACAACGGGCGTAACCTGGTGGCGGCTCTGCAACTCGGCAGACTGACACATGTGCCATGCCTGGCCCACGTGTTCAATCTCATAGTTCAGCTGTTCGTCAAGACATACCCCAATCTGTCTGATTTGCTCACCAAGGTGCGCTGCATCTGTGCGCATTTCCGCAAGTCGACCACAGATGCTGCCACTCTCAGGGCAGCGCAGCGCCGCCTACAACTGCCCGCTCACCGACTGTTGTGCGACGTGCCCACAAGATAGAATTCGACATTAAACATGTTATCCAGAGTTTACCAGCAGCGCAGAGCGATTGTAGACTGCGTCACTTGATAGCCAGAGCACCCTCCGGTCTGTTTCTCAGCGCATATCGGAGGAGGGGGATGAGGATGAGGAGGAAGAGGAGGAGAATGTCGGCGAGACAGAAGAGGGTACCAGTGCTCAGTCCTTCTTAACTCTTGAGCGTGTATGGGCTGAAGAGGAGGACTTGGAGGAGGAGGAGGAGGAGGAAATGGAGAGTCAGGCCAGTGAGGAGAGGGAATTCTTACGTGTTGGGACTCTGGCGCACATGGCAGACTTCATGTTAGACTGCCTATCCCGTGACCCTCACGTTAGAAGCATTTTTTCAAACACCGATTACTGGGTGTTCACTCTCCTGGACCCACGGTATAAGCAGAACCTTTCCACTCTCATCCCTGCAGAGGAAAGGAGTATGAGAGTGAATAGATATCAACAGGCCCTGGTGCACAAGCTGAAACAATCCTTCCCATCTGACGACGCTAGCGGCAGAGGGCATGGTTCTGTGGGCCAAGTAGCGGGGGAGAGGAGGCGAGCAGGCAGCTTGTCCAGCACTGGCAGGGGAACGCTCTCCAAGACCTTTGCCAGTTTTATGTCACCCCAGAAAGACACTGTCACCTGTCCCCAGTCTAGGCAGAGTAGGGGGGAGCTGTACAGAAAGATGGTGAGGGAGTACCTAGCTGACCATACCAACGTCCGGACCGATCACTCTGCTCCATACAAGGTGGTGCTGGCCTGCCCTGCCACTAGCGTGTTGTCAGAGCGGGTATTCAGTGCAGCTGGTGGCGTCATCACTGATAAGCGTACACGCCTAGGCCCTCTCTCTAAACAATTTTTCCGGAGGTCCACCTACAGGCCCTCTCTCCAAACAATTTTTCCAGAGGTCCACCTACAGGCCCTCTCTCTAAACAATTTTTCCGGAGGTCCACCTACAGGCCCTCTCTCCAAACAATTTTTCCGGATGTCCACCTACAGGCCCTCTTTCTAAACAATTTTTCTTTGCACCTAGTTGGGTGCTTCCCTAACATGTGATGGGTATGTGCCTCGCCTTTCTTGGTCTGGGTGAGCACAATTGCCATGAGGGTAACCACCAGGCTGTTGCCTGAGAATCTGGGGTAATGGTGGGATTAGGCAGCCTCAGAGGCATCCATGCATGCTGCCCCTGCTGTTTCCTGTCCATTTCCGTGGTGTTTCCATCATTTTCTGATGTTTCCAGGTTTTCACCCAGCCTTCCCTAGGCAGAGCCTTGGTCCCCTGCAAAAATGCTCAAGTCTCCCATTGACTTCAATGGGGTTCGTTACTCGAAACGAGCACCCGAGCATCGGGAAAAGCACCCGAGCACCCGAGCATTTTAGTGCTCGCTCATCTCTAATGGCAACACAAAAAAAAATTTTATTCTGTTCAAAAAATAAATCTAATGTGTAAAACTTTCCAAAAATAAAAATGTTAGGCATATTGGGTATCGCCGCGTCTGTAATAATCTGTTCTATAAAAATATTACATGAGATGGCCCCCCAGGTGAATGCTGCAATTTTTTTTTTATTATGCCAAAACAGCCATTTTTTCCTTCTTGCCTCACAAAAAGTGCAATAGCAGGTGATCAAAAAGGCGCAAAAAAATAAAAATCAATGGCTCCCGCAAACCAATCCATCAAAATCTGTTCTGCAAAATCCATATGGCGTTCATTCTGTTCTGCCATGTGCCCCCACAGCAGTTTACCACCACATATGGGGTTTTGCCGTATTCAGGAGAAAATGGGGAACAACTTATGGGGTGCTTTTCTCCTGTTACCCCTTGTGAAAATGAAAAATTTGGGGCTAAAGCAACATTTTGTTGGAAGAAATGAAACTTTTGATTTTCATATTCTTTGAAGGGTGTAGTTTCTAAAATGGGGTCACTTTTTGAGGGTTTCCACTGTAGGGGTATGTCAGGGTCTCTCAATTACAAAATGTTGCCTAAAAACCATTCTAGCAAAATCTGCCTCCAAAATTCGTATGGCGCTCCTTTCCTTCTGACCACTGCCACAAACTCATAGAGACGTTTACCACCACATATGGGGTATTTCTGTAAACTGCAGAATCAGAGCAATGTATATTGAGGTTTAGTTTGCTGTTAACCCTTGCTGTGTTGCAAGAAAAAAATTATTAACATGAATAATCTACCAAAAAAGTGAAATTTTGAAATTTCACCCCCATTTTCCTTTAATTCTTGTGGAACACCTCAAGGGTTAACAAACTTTGTAACATCAGTTTTTTTACAATTTGAGGGGTGTAGTTTCTAAAATGGGGTCATTTATAGGTGGTTTCTAGAGTTGAGCGAACGTGCTCGTAACGAGCACTGTACTGCTCGGATCCCCTGCGCTTGCATGGGCGCAGGCATCCAGATCCGTCGGGTGAGGAGGACGGATCCGTGCTCGTTACGAGCACGTTCGCTCAACTCTAGTGGTTTCCATTACATATGCCCCTCAAAATCACTTTATATCTGAATTGTGCTTAAAAAAATGGTTTTGGAAATTTTTTTGAAAATTTGAAAAATGGCTCTAAACTTTCATCTCAAACAAGGAGAAGACTGATCAGAGATGCAGCCAAGAGGCCCATGATCACTCTGGATGAACTGCAGAGATCTACAGCTGAGGTGGGAGAGTCTGTCCATAGGACAACAATCAGTTGAATATTTCACAAATCTGGCCTTTATGGAAGAGTGGCAAGAAGAAAGCCATTTCTCAAAAATATCCATAAAAAGTCTCGTTTACAGTTTGCCACAAGCCACCTGGGAGACACACCAAACATGTGGAAGAAGGTGCTCTGGTCAGATGAAACCAGAATTGAACTTTTTGGAAACAATGCAAAACGATATGTTTGGCGTAAAAGCAACACAGCTCATCACCCTGAACACACCATCCCCACTGTCAAACATGGTGGTGGCAGCATCATGATTTGGGCCTGCTTTTCATCAGCAGGGACAGGGAAGATGGTTAAAATGGATGGTAAGATGGATGGAGCCAAATACAGGACCATTCTGGATGAAAACCTGTTGGAGTCTGCAAAAGACCTGAGACTAGGATGGAGATTTATCTTCCAACAAGACAATGATCCCAAACATAAAGCAAAATGTACAATGGAATGGTTCAAAAATAAACGTATCCAGATCTTAAAATGGCCAAGTCAAAGTCCAGACCTGAATCCAATTGAGAATATGTGGAAAGAGCTGATAACTGCTGTTCACAAACGCTCTCCATCCAACCTCAAAGAGCTTGAGCTGTTTTGCAAGAAGAGAATGGGCAAGAATTTCAGTCTCTAGATGTGCAAAACTGATAGAGACATACCCCAAGCGACTTGCAGCTGTAATCGCAGCAAAAGGTGGCGCAACAAAGTATTAATGCAAGGGGGCTGAATAATTTTGCACACCCCACTTTTCAGTTTTATTATTACAAAAAAAGTTTAAATGATCCAATAAATTTTGTTTTACTTCACAATTGTGACCCACTTGTTGTTGATTCTTCACCAAAAATTTAAAATGTTATATCTTTTTGTTTGAAGCCTGAAATGTGGCAAAAGGTTGAAAAGTTCCAGGGGGCCGAATACTTTCGCAAGGCACTGTATAGTGGCATAGGCATAACCATGGGAGCAGCCTTCCATACGTTATGCAACATAACTGCTAACGCATCACGACATAACCTCCATACGTTTTCTCATCTTACATTACTCATAAGGGCAAAATTATAGGTGATACAAATTCCCACGCCTAAGGGTACAGCCATATGGTCAGGTTTCTGCATACAGTTTTGAAAGCCAGAATCAAGAGATCATAAAGAGAGAGTAACTATAAAAGGCAGTTACGACTTTTCCTTTTTTTTTAAATTCAATCCTGATTTTGACATCCAAATCCGCTTAAGGAAACCAGACTGTGTGGCTATATACCGTTAGGCTACATTCACACAACAGTTGTTTTTGCAGCCTCCGATCCGCATATTTTGCGGCTCAGATCAGGACCCATTCATTTCTATGGGGTCGCAAAAGATGCGGACAGCACACCGTGTGGTGTCCGCATCCGTTGCTCCATACCGCGGCCCCGCAAAAAAATAGAACATGTCCTATTCTTGTCTGCAATTGCGGACAAGAATAGACATTTCTATGATAGCCACGGCATGTGCAGTCCACAAATTTTGGAACGCACATGCGGATCCGCAAAATACAACGGTCGTGTGAATGTAGCCTTAGGCAGTATTATACATATCATAAAAAGGTTGACTCGGCTGTATACAGTGTAGATTTGGGGAGCACCATAAGCCCCATACTTTATGAAATTTGTCTGGACAGCCCCAACCTCTGTACACAAGGTGTTTGTATGGAACCACAGGTTTTACCAGATTCTGCCACATATTTAGAGAAGGAACCCAACTATTCATCCACTGCAAGGCAATGACATTACAAGCCAGGAATCATGACTCTTGTAGAAAAATCTGCAAGCAGTAGTGCGATCTCTCCTCCTTTAGGAGACCAAATATACCTTCCCCTAGTTGTCTCCACGACAGTTAGCTCCGCCTCTATCAGGGACAGGAAAAACACATAGAGAGATTAAATTGCCCCTCCTTACCTATCTCCTCAGTATTTTTCCTGTCCCTGTCCAGGAGGAGACAGGTGGAGAGTTTCACAGGTTATACAATTATCTATATCCTCAGGGCTGCAGAGGAGAAAGGCAAAGCACACAGCTCCATACTTTCTTTGCCGGATAACCTGCTAGTGGGGGCGATACACATGTGTGTAAGCCCCCAATACTTTGCTCCCCGTCAGGATTGGCCATGGAGGTGTCTGGTGGTGTCCGCCGCCATTTTGGAAATGGGCACTTCCCACCCGGCAGGTTAGTAAGCAGTCTTCTGGCAGGCCATGGGTAAGTAGGCCGGCTACTCACAAAAACATTAACAAACAGGTTCGCTCCCCTTTAGGCGCTTCAGGGGGAGTATATTGGCGCAGATTTTCTACCATTTCTTCAGTTTGGCCTTACTTGCAGCCGGACCGGAAGTCGCAGGCTTGTGGCGTCATTTCTGGTTTTCGTCCCTCATGCCTGCCTAGATGAGGCAACAGTTTATTTGGAAACCTGAAACTGCCTGGAGTGTCTGCTGAACGCCTGTCTGCAACAAGGACCACAGCCCAGCAACTGCAGGGCCAGTTTCCCTTCCATCTGTAAGTTATCTGGAAACTGGCTTAAATTTTTCTGTCTGAATTTTCTTTGAAAACAAAGGTTTCTCTTCTAGAGTAATTGATACTTTACTCTTTAGTAGGAAATCCTGTATTTTCTCTGCATTTTCGCATAGTGGTGTTCAGATAAAAAAGTTGATTTTGCCTTACTTAATGTTCCCATGATTAGGATTAAAACCTAATACCCTTAGGGTCCAGTCAGCAGCCTTAAGTGTTTTTAAGATTAAAAGTTATCTGAAGATAAGCTGTTTTCAAGATTCCTTTTGGCAGCAGACCATTTGCGTCCCAATATCCGCAATCTGGTAACCTCTGGAATCTAAATCTAGTTCTAGAAGCACTTATAGATTCTACTTTTGAGCCTATTAATGAAATTTCTCTAAAATGTTTGACTTTGAAGACTATCTGCCAGAAGAGTTTGTGAACTTCATGCCTTTTCTACTGTATTTCTATTTTTTTTCAGCCATTTGAAGATATTATTGTTTTCAAGCTAGAACCCATCTTCTTACCAAAGCAAATTGTTCCTATCGGTTGGTTTGGTGAACAAGTCCGTTCGAATATTGTTGTCTTCCGTTCTGTATATGAGGACGTCTAGAAATTGTAATTTTTCCCGGGAGTATACCATTGTGAATTGTAGTTCAGGATTAACGCTGTTCAACTCCCCAAGGAAGTAGTCCAGATCTTCAACGCTACTCGTCCAGACGGCAAAGACGTCGTCTATATAACGCCACCAACCGACCCAGGTCCACAATCTACGCTTAGACAGACCTTCCTTGCCCCACAGAAGAAAGGGTGCTTTCCTTGTTTGAATTGCAGCAACTGTAATGCAGTGCAAAAAGGATCATCCTTTACACATCCTCGTTCTGGCAAAAAATACTATATCAAACATTTTTTGACATGTCAGTCTTCCTATGTTATATATACACTACATTGTCCCTGCGGACTAGTATACGTGGGTGAGACGACTATGGAGTGCAGGGAACGGATTATCAACCATAAATCTACAATTCGTACTCAGAAGAATGATCTACCTGTTCCCAAACACTTTAATGAGGCTAAGCATTCCATCAGTCAACTCCGCTTTCGGATAATAGACCACGTACCCAAATCGAGAAGGTGTGGGGACAGAGAAAGGTTGCTCACACAAAAAGAATCCAAATGGATATTTGAACTTGATACCCTGACACCTAAAGGGTTAAACCTTGACTTTTCACTTTCTTCTTTCCTCTAGATGTACTTCATCTGGAGATTATGATTGATCCTGTGGACTATTTCCAACTTTCATTTCATGTATTTTGATTGGTAGATTAGGCCAGTGATTTTGACTACCATATATTGCTATTGTTTCTATATTTATGATATAATGTATATATATGTGTGTCGCCATATTGATTTTAACCTATGCTTTCTTTCCTATTTTTAGATTTTTCACTTCACCTCACACTAAATGAATCTTTGGGGTAAGATGCAGGTGTCTCACCTGTTCACCAATTAGACACATTACTATAGTGTTACAATTTCCTATGACCTGTTTCCATATATCTCCCATTGTGTATTCATGCTGGTACATGCATAATCATGCCATCTAGACCATTATATAATGCTCCCTCATTGCACACTATGGTTATCCTTATTGCGCATGCGCTCACATCCTCCTATTAACTTCGGTCAGCGTTCGCCGTGTTCGCGCGACCCGCGCATGCGCACTACAGCGGCTCCACACAGCGCGCCTTCTCCAAATAAACGCGCGCTTTCCTTGCACTCAGCGCGCTCCCTCAGCGTCCTCCACGTGCTACACGCTGACTGCAGACTCTGCAATTACCTTCTATACATAGGTACATATCTCCTCTCTATTTTTATCTACAGCAGTGTTGATTTCTTCTGCATGTGTTACAATTATGAACTTTTGTTGTCTGGGCTAATTATGCTTTAGAGTCTCATTCTAATTTTGATCCACACAGGGGGATATTTTATATTTTGTGTTTCATGCTAAATGTGATCTCTATGAACTTCCATGCTACTATATGCATTGATACAGGACATATGTATAATTTGTTTGTTTATTTAGTTGTTTATCACATGTTTTCTATTCACACCCCCATCACATGACTCAAAGGATGGGCGGCCCTTGTGTTATGATAGGTTGGTAATGGCTATTTAAGATTTGTCACTCATGGTGTATGTATGCTTGATAAAGGCCTCCAGGGCCGAAACGTAGCATCCGGATTAAACGAATCTTCACGGACGTGCTGTCTCCTCCATTTTTGTTTTTATATTCTTACCAAAGGTGGTATCTGCATTTCATAGATTTCAAGACATAATTATTCCATCTTTTAGAGATAACCCTAAAAATTAAAAGGAGGAGAGATTGCACAGGCTCCATGTCAGGAGAGCAGTGCTCACTTATCTTCAAAAAACAGAATCATGGAGAAGATTCTGTTTTTTGATGGCCCTTAAGGGATAGAAAAGCAACAGGTAGTTCCATAGCTACATGTATCAGACAGACCACAGAGGAAGCCTACAGAGCTAGAGAGAAACAGACCCCAATTGGTATTAAGGCCCATTCCACCAGGAGAATTTCTACCTCTTGGGCTCAAGTAGCCTCTGCATCATTGGAAAATAATTTTTGAGTCGCCACTTGGAAATCTACTCATACTTTTACTCAACATTGCAAGCCAGATGTTTTTTCCACCAAGAATCTGGCTTTTCGACCTCCATTATAGCTGTAGATTTGAAAATAATATTCACAGCTAAGAGAAAAATGTACTTCTCCATGAAGGTTCCTAGAAATCCACTGAGGAGATAGGTAGGGAGGGGCAATATAATCTCTCTATGTGTTTTTCCTGTCCCTGATGGAAGCGGAGCTAACTCAAGGGTGCAGTGGTGAAGACTTCCAGGAAATACAATTACCGGTAATTGTATACCATTTCTGAAGTAAGAGGACAGCTGCTCCCACTATCCAAGACAGGAATTTTTTGACCTTCAACCAAAAACTATAAATAAGAGAACATTAAAATATTATAAAAATATTATAAAATATCAACATAAAAAAATCAGAATTTGGATGTGGACATCTTTCGCAGTCAGCAGATAGCTCTCTCCCCATTCTATGTAGACAAAGCCATGTTGAATAACATAGATGAGTCATAAACACTTGTATCAACCTATTATTGTCAGAAGGAGAGATAAGTAAAGAAGATGCAAGAACATCCTGAAATGTGTGGTCTGTTAACTGGGGAATAGGGACTTTCCATCTGTTCAGCAGAAAGAACAATTATTTTGGAATAAATAAGTGTTAGTATAAAACCAAAATAAGGCTCATGGGCCTTATGAAAGCAAAACTCCTATCAACAGACATCGTAAAAAGTTGGATTTTGGAACATCATGTTTTGCTTGTCCAGCATCAAAAGTAACAAAGACATTATCATCGTAAACATTTCCTAGAGAGAAAATCCCAAATTGTGACCAGTTCTGAGCATCTGTTAGCAGCTGTAACTTGGGCAGACATAGGTTCTCCCAGAGAGGCAAATTTGTGGTACCTCTATTTTGATTACATTTATCCGCCCAGTAATTGAAAATGGCAGGGCACCTCATGCCCTAAACTTAGCCCTAACATTTTCAATCAGTGGGTAAACTTTTCTGACAGTGAGGATCTATGATTGCTAGAACAAAAGCCCCCAAATATTTAAAATATGGTACCTAGAGAGTTGGATTGTTGTCCAAAGAAAAAAGGATAGAGGATTTGGGCCAAATAATTTGAAGACCTGAGAAACCCTCAAACATATCTATGCACTTCATGCCAAAGAGCAGAGTGGTGTCAGAACTGGAAATTAAAAATATTAGATTGTCTGCGTATAATGATCATCACCTGATCCTATAATAATACCAGAATGTAATTAGCCAAAGGTTCTTTTGCCAGGGCAAACAGGTGAGGAGATAGGGATAAACCCTGTCTTGTTCCTTTATGAACAGGGGAAATGGTGAGAGTGCTCTACTGGCCAGAACAGCAGCCCTGGGCTGCTATTCTGGAAACCCAGCTAATGAATAGCAGGCCAAACCCAACCTGCTCCAAAACTTCAAGTAAGTAGGGACACTCAATTGAATCAAAGGCTTTGGTAGTGTCTAGGGATGCTATCATCCAATTATGATTCCCAAGATGGAGGCTTTTTAACAAAATAATGAAGGAATTGCTATGACACAGTGTTTTCTAATGGTATTATTGCAATTGCGCTATTGCTGCAGGAGCTACAGGAAAGCATAAACATATTATTTATGGCTGCAGCAGAGAAGCATAAGAGAAATGCAGCAGAACCATTTTGCAGCAATGTTCTTTCACAATATGGCCAGACCTTTATCTTTTACTGGGTTAACCCATCCTGGACAGTAGTGAAGCTCCACAAAATGTCCACAACATAAAAAACCACGAAGAACGTCTGAGAGATGATGGTGCATAATGGGTGCACATATCTCAGCAGCACTCACAAGGAAACTAAAACAAATATAGAAGAACCACTGAAAGCATTATTTTACTAGAGAATCCTTGACCCACTAAGCGATCATAACTGATTCATCATTTGAGCCTGTGGCTTTATTATGGGACACAACCCACCTGTTGAGGCTACCATGATGCTACACACAAAACTACTGCCTAATTGTAGAGAACACAAACTGGTGGAACATAACAATAGTAGCCACTGTGGTTAAATATGAATGGAGCCAAGCAATACAGGGCCATGCCTGCTTTTTAGCCCTCTGGATCACTAGGTATGGGGATACTTGTTATGCATTGGATAAATAGTATTTTAGAGAACGTTAGTATGAAGGGGCTATCACAATAAAGACAACACTTTCATATCAGCAATACCTTTTTGTTCTAGTGACACACAGAGAATACAGCGACACAGATCGAAAATAGATGACATATCCTAATCTTTCTGGACAGCCCATTTTCCTTACTGAGCAAATATTGGCTCCTTTTTTGTCAGATGTAAGTTATTAAAATTGGATCCCACAGTGCTGACCCAAGAGACAAAAAGGAGGAGGTTCAAGGTTTTATACCTAGAAATCAATATTTGTTGCTCCATCCTAATAGACTATGGAATGACATGGCATGTCAACAGATACTAACCCTTACAAAGACTACACAAAATATTAAAAGGTTCAATGACCCTCAGAAAGATTAGACTACTTATGAAAAAGAAACAAAACAAAATTAATCATCTAAGTACTGATTTTAGTTAAAATGGGAGACAGATAAGAGACTTGAGATGACCCAACCCCTCTGACATACTAAAAGAACAGAAATTATGAACCCAATATAAACTATGGCAACAAGATGGAATGCACACATGACATGGTTGATAAATAATATTAAAGATAAAAATACTCCAGCACCTACCATTACAGACTCAATAAAAGATCAGGATAGAATATATAAGTCTAAAATATAAGGAATCATATGAACAAGCATCATTTGTGAACAGGTATTCAAACCCCAGTATACTACACATTTTTCCCCAGGGGTTACTGTTCTTCAAGTAATATCCCAACAACCAGGTGAAACATATCACAATTGCTTACCCCTAGATATGGTTGGCATAACCTTAATACTAGTAAATTAAATGAGATTCTCAAAATACACATATGAAAAAATGTTAGCATCACTATATGTCCTTGATAAACTAAGCTGAAATGGATCTAATGAATGTGGGACCTGTGCAACCTTCAGAGAGCATCATGCACTAATTAAAGTTAGGCACATCTACAAAAATGCTGTTTCCAACATTCATTGTACATGTGCTATGTCTGGCATTGTAGATCAGCCTCAGTAAGTGGAGCTGCAAGTTCATGGATGAGAGTGGTGCTGTTTCTGGAAAAATATATGATCTTTTTAGTTTTCCTATAACACCTTTAAAGGGTTTGTCCAGCCCCATATCAATTGTTAACCCCACCCTGCAGTACCTCTTGGACCTACTCCTAAACACTTGGTTCCGTCTCCTAGGGTCCAGCACAGATGGGGGTCATGTGTACTGTCAAAAACTGGCCTGCCAAATGTTTCTTGCCCCATCAGTTTATCCAGCCCCATCTATGCCCAATGTTTGCCTGTGGTGCAACAAGTTCTGAGAAGACAGAGGTGGACCCTAGGAGACAGAACTGTGTTGAGAAGCAGACAAGTATGCTTTACCTGACAGGTCCCGCAGGGTGGCATGTGAAGGTTAAAAACTGATATGGGACTGAAAAATTCCTTTAATCACAAAAAAATATAAAAACACGTTATATTAGTGTTATGTTACAAAAACCAAATACCATTATTTCTAGTCACATTTTATAGCCAATCCTTGTGTTGTGGCATGTGCAAAGGTTTCATTTTTGTTCATTTAGTGAAGTAGCCGCATTGAACATCACATTTAATCAACACTAGACAACACTTTTGGCATAAATAAACTGAAAGAGTTATTGAAGATCCAGAGATGAGACCAAACAATGTAAATTAAATTAAAATTACATGATTAAACTGTCAGTGAGTAATATGGACTAATGAATATTTTAAATAAGTTTGAGATGCACAGTCAACCACAAATGGGAAACCTATACACAAGATATTCAATCTTTCAAGATATCTAGAAGAAATTGAGTTTTCAATTAAAGTAATTGTACTCAGTATACTTTCATTTCACTAACAATATATATTTGGGAAGCTAACATTGAGTTTCCCTAATATCTTAATTAAAGTGCTTCTTTTTTAGACATAAACTTTAAGTCTGTCTTTGCTTTGTGTGCCTGCATATATTTGGTGTGACTGCAATGTGGTTTACACATGTTTAAAAGTTGTGCATAGTAAATGAGCCATAATCCCGGTCTACTCTCACTTTTAGCTATTAAACATATACAACTTTGCCAAATGTCACAAAAAACACTGCAATCGCCATGACATGACGCTTTTAAGCAACAAAAAAGACACATCTGATTTATGGTGTAAAATGTGCCAAAAATAATGGCGTTTTGATTTAGGAAACAAACTCACTGTAAAAAGTGGTCTTAGAAGGCAAAAAATGCTCAAAACCCCATATGCTGTTGCGCATTTCTAATCGGGGGAGTGTGATCCATTGCCAACAGCAAACCCCAGCAAAATTGCATACAATGGAGGATGCCGGCAGCAGACCACATGTACCACAAAAACATCCTACACAGAATAACCAAATGTGCACAACGTGACAAATGTGACAAACTATATAAAACAGCAATTCACGGAAAATGGTGCACTACAACAGTAAATATCAGTGTGAGGGTTTAGCCATATATTGTCAATTGCATTTACCTTTGTAGTGCACTATTTTCTGTGAATTTTTGTTATATAGTTTGTCACATTCGCACATTTGGTTATTCTGTGTAGGATGTCTTTGTGGTAAATGTGGTCCGCTGCAGGCATCCTCCATTGTATGCATTTTTGCTGGGGATTGCTGTTAGCAAAGGGTCACATGTGCAGGATTTGCTCCCCCGATTAGAAATGGGCAACAGCATATGGGGTTTTGAGCATTTTCTGCCTTTTAAGACCACTTTTTCTGTGATTTTGTTTGTACATTTATACCTGGAGGTGTGGCAACTCCTGGTTTGAATGTACTGTGATTTTGACCCATGTGTAACATTCAGGTGCACCTGTGCAGCCTGCTTCACATGAGTCAGGGATAGGTGGGACTCACAGCTTCAGCTCCCCTCCCATTGTATGTGTGATTTCACGCTGGAGGTAACTGAGAGTTGGTCGCTGTGTGTTGGACTTTATGCTCCTATCCGCAAAGGCCCATACAGCATAGGTAGGTTAGCGTTAGGTCCCGTGCCACTTGATATACCTTGACGGGGTGCTCGGGCTCCGGTATGTTCTTAATATAAGAATATATTGGCGAACGTCTCATTTTAATATCAGTGTGAGGGTTTAGCCATATATTGTCAATTGCATTTACCATTGTAGTGCACCATTTTCTGTGAATTTGCGTTTTGATTTTGTGCCAAAGATATTAAATGTTTTCTCTTTATTTTTAGCCAGAAAGAACGAAACATGCTATAAAGTGTTTTGAATGTCATAGAGGGCGACGCTACAAAATTGGTGTATATTAGGTCAATGAAAAGAAAAAAATAATTTTTTCATAATTTTTTTTCAGTCTTAAAATGAATGCCCGGATGGCCGGATACGTACTGACCTGGAGAATGAAGCGTACAAGTCAGTTTTACCGCATAGTGAAAAAATACATCCAGGCCCCTCTTGAACTCTTTTAGTGAACTTACCATCACCACCTCCTTAGATAGAGAGTTCCATAGTCTCACTGCTCTTACCGTAAAGAATCCTCTTCTATGTTTGTGTACAAACCTTCTTTCCACCAGACGCAGAGGATGTCCCCTCGTCCCAATCACAGTCCTGAGGATAAATAGATTATGGTAGAGATCTCTGTACTGACCCCTGATATATTTATACATAGTTATTAGATCTCACCTCAGTCATCTTTTTTCTAAATTGAATAACCCTAATTTTGATAATCTTTCAGGGTACTGTAGTCCACCCATTCCAGTTATTACTTTACTTGACCTCCTCTGAACCCTCTCAAGCTCTGCTATGTCTGCCTTGTTCACAGGAGCCAAGAACTATACACAGTACTCCATGTGTGGTCTGACTAGTGATTTGTAAAGTGTCAGGACTATGTTCTCATCACGGGCATCTATGCCTCTTTTGATGCAACTCATTATATTATTGGCCTTGGCAGCAGCTGTCTGACACTGGTTCCTACAGCTTAGTTTGCCGTCCACTAAAATCCCTAGGTCCTTTTCCATGTCAGTGTTACCCAGTGTTTTACCATTTATTATGTAATGGTGACTTGCATTATTCCTTCCCATGTGCATAACCATACATTTTTCAGTGTTAAACCTCTTCTGCCACTTCTCTGCCCAAGCCTCCAATCTATCCAGATCCATCTGTAGCAGTGTACTGTCCTCTTCTGTGCTAATTACTTTACACAGTTTAGTGTCATCTACAATTGATATTTTACTGTGCAAGCCTTCTACAAGATCGTTAATAAATATATTGAAGAAAATAGGGCCTAGATAAAAGGTTTCAATAAGGCAAAATATTTCCCATCTCTACCTATCCCCATGGTCTCATGGTGGCAGAAACATTGCTGTACATCTATCCAGTAAATAATACATTTGCAGGATGTTTACACTGGTATGGTAGGTACTTAGACAGTCTATTGTTGCCAGTGTCTCTAGAAAAGCCCCAGCCCTGCGGAATATATTATTCCCCATGTCTCCCCCAATCTAAGAAAAAACACACATTGTCAAATGTAGAAAAGCAATCTATTGCGACATACAATGTCCGAGTTAGGCTGTTGGACAGCATACATGGGATCAGGTCTAAAGAGGAGTTCATGGCCTACTCCATGTGTCATCCCTTGGGAACACTAGAGCAGTGGAAAGATGATTCTCACAAGTGTGTCAAGCTGCAACAAGAGAGGAGACAGGAGCTAGGACACTTGAGGCCTAGAGGCCTGTAGCTTCATTTCAGAACAGGGAGCCCTGGATCAGGAAGGTCTCCCTTGGGAATGATGGATTGTAAACATGCACTGTAAATAGATGTGAGGACTGTACCTCTAAATCTAAGACTGCTACCACTAAGAGTACTATTTCATCATATTGAGTAATAGATCTACCAAGGTTTGTACTTGTGAATATACTTGATGCAATATATTTGAGTACCATACTACTTTTTGGAAAGAATAGCAAATCTAATAGCAAATACAGTGCCTTGAAACAGTATTCATACCCCTTGAACTTTTCCACTTTTTTTTACATGTTACACCCACAAACTTAAATGTACTTTATTGTGATTTTATGATAGAACTAAGTGAAGTAGCAAGTATGTATGAAGTATAAAGAATACATGATGCATGGTTTTCAACATTTTTAATAAATAAAAATCTGGAAAGTGGCATGCAGTGGCATGTATTCAGCCTCCCTGAGTCAATACTTTTTAGGACCACCTCTCAGTGCAATTACAGGTGCAAGTCTTTTAGGCTATGTCTCTACCAGCTTTGCACATCGAGAGGTGAAAATTTTTGCCCATTACTTGGCAAAATAAAATAGCTCAAATTGGCTGGAGAGCATCTGTAGAAAAACCTATTAATACCTCAATTCCTGGTATGATAGCCAGGAAAAAACCCATAGAACACAGCACATAACCAACAAAAACACAAATTACTATGGGAAAAGTAATACTACGAAATCCAATATATAAGAAAATATAAAGCAGTTTTTATTAATAAATACACTAACAATTACAATAGAAATTAGTACATATGGAGATATGGCCAGATGACCCCAAAACAGAACATGAGAAAACTGCAGGGAGAGAGTCCATTAATCAGGGATACAAAACTGGGAAGCCACATAAAATAATCAAACGGTCGTATATAAGTGTACACAGATTATATACACTGGCAATAATATAACATTATGGAGTGGTACCATCCATGATGTGTCCCTGATTGTTGCCAAAATATTCCACACAAGTAACAATAATTCACCTCAGGGATGTCTAGTAAAATGCAATATTGCCCTCCAAAGAGATGTAGTAACCACTCTGTGTTATGGACCCAGTGACTTACCCTGAGACATGTGTGCCGCAATATAGACTCTCTGCCTACACCCAAACCTCGACGCGCGTTTCACCACCTGACGAAGCCTGGTGGTGAAACGCGCGTCGAGGTTTGGGTGTAGGCAGAGAGTCTATATTGCGGCACACATGTCTCAGGGTAAGTCACTGGGTCCATAACACAGAGTGGTTACTACATCTCTTTGGAGGGCAATATTGCATTTTACTAGACATCCCTGAGGTGAATTATTGTTACTTGTGTGGAATATTTTGGCAACAATCAGGGACACATCATGGATGGTACCACTCCATAATGTTATATTATTGCCAGTGTATATAATCTGTGTACACTTATATACGACCGTTTGATTATTTTATGTGGCTTCCCAGTTTTGTATCCCTGATTAATGGACTCTCTCCCTGCAGTTTTCTCATGTTCTGTTTTGGGGTCATCTGGCCATATCTCCATATGTACTAATTTCTATTGTAATTGTTAGTGTATTTATTAATAAAAACTGCTTTATATTTTCTTATATATTGGATTTCGTAGTATTACTTTTCCCATAGTAATTTGTGTTTTTGTTGGAGAGCATCTGTAAACAGCAATTTTCAAGTCTTGCCAATGATTGTCAATCAGATTTGGGTCTGGACTTTCTAACACAGGAATATGCTTTGATCTAAACCATTCCATTGTCATTCTGGTTGCATATTTAGGGTTGTTGTCATGCTGGAAGGTGAACCTCCTCCCCAGTCTCAAGTATTTTTCAGCCTCTATCAGGTTTTCCTCCAGGATTGCCTTGTATTTAGCTCCATCCATCTTCCCATCAACTCTGACCGTTTCCCTGTCCCTACTGAAGACAAGCATCCTCACAGCATGATGCTGCCACCACCGCCATGTTTCACAGTGGGGATGGTGTTGTTCAGGGTGATGTGCAATGTTAGTTTTATGCCACACATAGTGTTTTGCATTTAGGCCAAAAAGTTCAACTATGGTCTTATCTGACCAGAGCACCTTCTTCCACATGTTTGCTGTGTTCCCTTAAAGGGGTATTCCCATCTCACAAATATAGTTTGTATAGTTAGATATAGCTATACCAATATTATTACTAATAGAATGCATTTATATAAAATGTACTGTTTAGAAGATTTGCCTATTTGTATAGGCATTGTCCCACACACATCAGTCAGGCCGTTGCCCCTGGTTACGGCCACTGCGGCCATGTAGTAGTGGTGGCCGGCTTGTTCTTGTTCAAACCCGATGTGAGGTAACTGCTGTATTGTAAACGCACATTGCAAGAGCATGCGTACACACATCTTAGGGTTGTAGCATTTTTGTCTGCGTTTCCAAAATACAGAGAAACGGATCCTGTTCCAAGATCAATTCATCTCTATGGAGCACAATCTATTTATAAAGTCTGCGTTTTGGATGTATCCTGACAATTGCATTTTTGACTGGTGGTGTCCAAAACGCAGATGTGAAAGTACCCAAAGATGTGTCTCCACATGCAATGTGCATTCACAATACAGCAGTTACCTCAGAGCGGGTTTAAACAAGAATAAACCGGCCACCACTACTACATGGCCACAGTGGCCGTAACTAGGGGCAACGGCCTGACTGATGTGTGTGGGACAATGACTATACAAATAGGCAAATCTTCTAAACGGTACATTTTATATAAATACATTCTATTAGTAATAGTATTGGTATGGCTATATCTAACTATACAAACTACATTTGTGAGATGGGAATACCCCTTTAATGGCTTGTGGTAAATTAAAAACGGGACTTCTTATGGCTTGCTTTCAAAAATGTCTTTCTTCTTGCCACTCTTCCACAAAGGCCAGATTTGTGGAGTATATGACTGATAGACCTGTGGACAGATTCTCCCACCTGAGATGTCAATGTCTGCATCTCCTCCAGAGTGACCATGTTTCTCTAATTAGTGCTCTCCTTGCCTGTCAATTTAGCTGGAAGTCCATGTTTTGGTAGGTTTGCAGTTGTGCCATACTCCTTCCATTTTTGATGATGGATTGAACAGTGTTCCGTGAGATGTTCATAGCTTGGGATATTTTTTATAACCAAACCCTGCTTTACACTTCTCCACAACTTTATCCCTGACCTGTCTGGTGTGTTCCTTGGTTTTTTATAATGCTGTTAGATCACTAATGTTCTCTAGCAAACCTCTGAGAACAGCACAGCTGTAGTTATACTGAGAATAAATTACACACAGGTGGACTCTATTTACTAATTAGGTGACTTCTGAAGGCAATTGGTCACACTGGATTTTCTTTAAGGGTATCAGAGTACAGGGGGCTGAATACAAATGCATACCACCCTATTCTGATTTTTATTTTTTAAACATTTTGAAAATGATGTTTTCTCTATATACATACTTGCTACTTTGTGTTGATATATCAAATAAAATCCCTATAAAATACATTTGAATTTGTGAGTGTAAAGTGAAATAATGTGGAAAACTTCAAAGGGTTTGAATACTTTTGAACTGTATCAATGAGAGGTATAATTAATCTAACAATTAATGCTTTACAACTGGCCTGAAAAAAGGTTGAACTTGATGAACCTGGGTCTTTTTTTCAACCTGTGTAACTATGTAACTATGTCTACCCTGCTTCTCGCTTTCTAATTTTCTACCCATGATATTCCCCCAATGCTTCAGCTTCATCCCCCCTCCCTGTTTAGTTTTTAGAATATTAGAAATAGATTTCTTAACATCTACAGAGAGTCTGCCATCAAGGAAAGTGGGACAACATGGTTTAGAAGGTGAAGAAAGTGACATTCTCCTCATAGCAAGATATATTACAAAGTGTCAAATATTCACACATGCTATTGGTTTAGACATATAAGTTAATAGGGAATATAGGGATCCTTTCAAAGCTTATGTTCTGTGTAGTTAGATCATCTGTCAATAATAATAACCCAGGCACATGTACAGAGTGGCTCTCTTTTCTGATCTATGATGTCAATATTCCGTAATAGGTCTTGTGGACAGGAGTTGTCATCATGTGCAAGTGTAACTAGAAGAATTGATGCTGTTTTGAAGGCAAAGGGTTGTCAAACCAAAAACGGATTTGATTTAGATTTCGTTTTTGTTCAATCATTTTGCACTTTGTTAAATGATAAAAAATAAACTATTAACACTTATAATTTAGAAAGCATTCTTACTTTGTAGTATTTTCTCCACATTTGCCTAAAACTTTTGCACGATACCGTATATAATAATTTTAGATTGCATAAATAATAATCATACCAAAATAGTGATACTATACTATAGAACTTTTGGATTGAAATGTTTTATATTTTATTATATACAGTTATTTAAAATGGTTGACGTTGCCCTTTATTTTGTAAAAGTACCATTAAAGGGGTATTCCCATCTCACAAATGTAGTTTGTTTAGTTATATATAGCCATACCAATATTATTACTAATAGAATGTATTTATATAAAATGTACCGTTTAGAAGATTTGCCTATTTGTATATCCATTGTCCCACACACATCAGTCAGGCCGTTGCCCCTGGTTATGGCCACTGTGGCCATGTAGTAGTGGTGGCCGGCTTGCTCCTTTTCAAACCCGCTCTAAGGTAACTGCTGTATTGTGAATGCACATTGTATGAGCATGCGGAGGCGCATCGAAGGGTTCACATCTGGTCAGGATACGTCCAAAACGCAGACTTTATAAACGGATCCTGCTCCATAGAGATGAATTGATCTTGGAACAGGATCCATTTCTCTGCGTTTTGGAAGCGCAGACAAAAATGCTACAACCCTAAAATGCGTCTCCTCATGCTGATATAATGTGCGTTCACAATACAGCAGTTACCTCAGAGCAGGTTTGAAAAGGAGCAAGCCGGCCACCACTACTACATGGCCACGGTGCTCGTAACTAGGGGCAATGGCCTGACTGATGTGTGTGAGACAATGGAAATACAAATAGGCAAATCGGTACATTTTATATAAATACATTCTATCAGTAATAATATTGGTATTGCTATATCTAACTATACAAACTACAGTCATGGCCAAAAGTTTTGAGAATTATACAAATATTAATTTTTACAAAGTCTACTGCTTCAGTTTTTATAATGGCAATTTGCATATACTCCAGAATGTTATAAAGAGTGATCAGCTTAACAGCAATTACTTGCAAAGTCAATATTTGCCTAGAAAATGAACTTTATCCCCCAAAACACATTTCAACATCATTGCAGCCCTGCCTTAAAAGGACCAGCTAACATCATTTCAGTGATTGCTCCATTAACACAGGTGTGGGTGTTGATGAAGACAGGGCTGGAGATCAATCTGTCATGATTAAGTAAGAATGACACCACTGGACACTTTAAAAGGAGGCTGGTGCTTGGCATCATTGTTTCTCTTCTGTTAACCATGGTAATCTCTAAAGAAACACGTGCAGTCATCATTGCACTGCACAAAAATGGCCTAACAGGGAAGAGTATCACAGCTAGAAAGATTGCACCTCAGTCAACAATCTATCGCATCATCAAGAACTTCAAGGAGAGAGGTTCCATTGTTGCCAAAAAGGCTCCAGGGTGCCCAAGAAAGACCAGCAAGTGCCAGGACCGTCTCTTAAAAGTGTTTCAGCTGCGGGATCGGGCTACCAGCAGTGCAGAGCTTGCTCAGGAATGGCAGCAGGCAGGTGTGAGTGCATCTGCACGCACTGTGAGGCGGAGACTCTTGGAGCAAGGCCTGGTCTCAAGGAGGGCAGCAAAGAAGCCACTTCTCTCCAGAAAAAACATCAGGGACAGACTGATATTCTGCAAAAGGTACAGGGAGTGGACTGCTGAGGACTGGGGTAAAGTCATTTTCTCTGATGAATCACCTTTTCGATTGTTTGGGACATCTGGAAAACAGCTTATTCGGAGAAGACGAGGTGAGTGCTACCACCAGTCTTGTCTCATGCCAACTGTAAAGCATCCTGAAACCATTCATGTTTGGGGTTGCTTCTCAGCCAAGGGAATCGGCTCTCTCACAGTCTTGCCTAAAAACACAGCCATGAATAAAGAATGGTACCAGAATGTCCTCCGAGAGCAACTTCTCCCGACCGTGCAAGAGCACTTTGGCGATCAACAATGCCTTTTCCAGCATGATGGAGCACCTTGCCATAAAGCAAAGGTGATAACTAAATGGCTCATGGAACAAAACATAGAGATTTTTGGTCCATGGCCTGGAAACTCCCCAGATCTTAATCCCATTGAGAACTTGTGGTCAATCATCAAGAGACGGGTGGACAAACAAAAACTGGACTGCTATCAGTCAGGATTTGGTCCAGAAATTGATTGAGAGCATGCCAGGGAGAATTGCAGAGGTCCTGAAGAAGAAGGGTCAACACTGCAAATATTGACTTGCTGCATTAACTCATTCTGTCAATATAAGCTTTTGTTACTCATAATATGATTGCAATTATATTTCTGTATGTGATAAAAACATCTGACAAACACACATAAAAACCAGAGGGCAGCAGATCATGTGAAAATATAATATTTGTGTCATTCTCAAAACTTTTGGCCATGACTGTACATTTGTGAAATGGGAATACCCCTTTAACTAAAAAGATGTTCTACTGCCATCCTGTGGCAATTTGTAGAAATTGCTAATTTTTAGCACAAAATGAGTAAACATGCTTTGCTTACTTTACAACATTGAAATAATTTATAAGAATATATCACATAACACTAATTTCTTAAAAAACCCTATAAAACATGCCACCAGCTTTGGCCTTAAGGACGCAACCCTATTTTTAAAATCTCACATGTTATTTTATGTGGTAATATCTTTGGAATGCTCTTACATATCCAAACAGTTCTGTGATTGTTTTCTCATGACATATTGAACTTTAGCACTAACATAAATCTTAGTTTAAATATTTTGTTTTCATTTATTTAAAAAGTCCAAAATTTGGTGAAGATTTTAATAAATTTGCCATTTTAAGAGTTTTAATTTGTCTCCTTTTTAGACAGATCATGTATGCATTTATACATCTCTATATTTCTACATCTCTATATTTCTTCATATATACAATGTTTCAAATGGTTTCATAAATGTTTCTTTATGAAACAGCTGCTTAATAAATGGATAAATAAGGTTAAGAAGCAAATAATGAAACAATGAAATAAAAAATAATATGATCCACTACGTTCATTATGTAGTTTGGGAATACTTGGTATATGTTCCAATACATTAAATCTACTATATAATTTGTGGAATACCTGACTTTGGTCTGAATACATATAGATATTTCCACTTAGATCCCTGGATAGAATTTTTATATATACTAATTTTCAGTGTTACTTTTTACATATATTGTGTTTCTAATAAAAAATATAAAAATGTTTTGTCACAAAAATATAGGTTGATAAAAAGTTGAAATGTAAAAAGCACTTAATGTGTCGACATGGTTCACTGAATCAGTATGCAGTTTTTGAACCACATTGTACCCATAAATAGTAGGTGTCATAATCAACAATCCATACAAAGACAGAGATTGCTACTGCGCTGCACTGATACTACCTTGTATTCAGTCCCAATATTATTCTTTTTATGTTGGGAAACCAAGCAGTACCAAGATACCTATAAATTGCCCACCAAACAAAAGAAAGAAAAGATTAAGAGCTACAGATACCAATAGAGTCCTGAAAATCTGGCAAGTGACAATACAAGCCGAAAGGCAGCGCTCATGCACAACTAACACCGGAACGCTAAGTACCAAGAAGGAGCTGTCCGGGAAAGAAACTCTGTGACCACATACTGTCAGCATATGCATGATTGCTCTCACCACAATCACTCCAATAACCATAATACTTAGTATTTAGCACTAAAACAACATAAAGAACTGTGGACACATATATACTGCCACAAGTTTATATCGTTAGTAATTACTACTGAATTGCATTACAAAATGCATACTGTTGGTAAGTGTCATTGAACTGCAAAGATTTACCAATTATTTGAAAAATAGCACTTGTTCACAAATTGCTTGCAGCTAGGAGTGTGAAAAAACTGTCTCCTTTTTTATACAGTTTTATATTTTATGCATTTGTTTTATCTATGCTCTATATGTTTTTTCATTAAATCTACCTTAAAGGGGTTCTCCGGGAATTAACCCTTTCAGCCCTGGAGGTTTTTTCAGTTTAGCATTTTCATTTTGCGCTCCCTGCCTTGATACAGCCATAACTTTTTTATTTTTCTGTTCACATAGCTGTATAAGAGCTTGTTTTTTGCGGGACAAGTTGTACTTTCCAACGCCACCATTTATTATTGCATATGGTGTAGTGGGAAGCGTGAAAAACAATCCAAATCGGGTGAAATTGCAAAAAAAAATGCAATTCCGCCAAAGTTTTACGGGTTTTTTATTTACGGCGTTCGATGTGCGTTAAAACTGACCAGTTACTTTCATTCTACTGGTCAGTACAAATCTGGCGATACCTAATATGTATAGTTTTTCTTGCATTTTGATAGTGATAAAAAAATTATAAAGTTCGACATTTTTTATTTTTTCAGTTCTTGACTCCTATAACTTTTTGGTATTTATGTGTACGGAGCTGTATGGGGGCTCATTTTTTGCGGTGGCGATCTGAACTTTTTATTGATACTGGGGTGTGTGTGACTTTTTGATCGTTTTTTAATTTAATTTTTTTTTAAAGCGACTAAAAATGGCAAATTGGCCATTTTGATGCTTTTTTCCATTTTGCTTTTTTCCGTATGGGAAATATTTTTTTTATTTTTATAATATGGGCATTTTCGCACATGGCAATACCCATGATGTGTATTTTTTTATTTTTTTAATACTTTTATTTTTATTTTCATGAAAGGGGGGTGATTTGAACTTTTACGTTTTTTTTATTTTTTATTTTTTAAAACTTTATTTTTTTTAATTTTTTTTAAACTTTTTTATAGTTCTCATAGGGAACTATAAGAAGCAATCATTTGCTTGCTTATATCATAGACTCTAATGCACTTACATTGGAGTCTATGATGATTTTAGTGTTTTCCTATGGAGCCCTATTACAGGCAAGGGTTCCATAGGAAAGCCTATGCAGCAGCCTCCTGTCATTTACTATGACAGGGGCTGCTGCAGGCATGCTCCGGCTCCTCCGGCAAACACCGGAAGCATAGGCTTCCGGTGTTTGCCGCCTTCGGGTGCCGTGGTCAGGCTTGACCGCGGCACCCGAGGGGTTAAATGTCCGCGATCGGCACGTTAGCCGGTCGTGGACGTTAGCCGCGGGTGCCTGCTAGTTGGATATGCAGGTCACCCGCGGCCATCTTTAAAGTCCTGGCCAGCGCCGTACTAGGGATTCTTCCCATAGAAATGAATGAGGTGTTTAGTCATAATTACACCTACTCACCACTACCCCCGTTACGGCTAGCATGTAAACAGTGAAGAGGAGGCAGCGCTGATACGGCGCGCGCCTCATCTTCAAACAGCTGATCGTTGGGGGTGCCGGGTGTCGGACCCCCAATGATCTGATATTGAAGACCTATCCTGAGGATAGGTCATCAATATATAAAACTCGGAAAACCCCTTTAAGAATATGAAAATACTTAAACATTAGCTATAATGGCTCATTTTGTCTAGGGAGAAATCATCAGGAGAAATAAAATCCATCCTATTACTACACACAAAACCTGTCCTAATCATACAACAGGACAAGTTACTTCACATCACTGAGGTAAAGAGCTGCCTCATCCTCTTCTCTGCTCTACTTGTCAGGGATTATGATCCTGAATACAGCTGATAAGATCTTCAGCTGAATCTCTGTAGGACTGGAGTTCATGAGGAGACATGAGGTACAGAGAGGATGGACAGGACAGACTGTGATGATGTGGGGCTGTGGTAATGGAGACTCCATACAAAAGCTGCTGTTCATTAGCCACATTCTCACCCTCCTCTCTGTACTTCATGTCTCCTCATCTTCTCCATTCCTACAGAGATACACCTGTATTCAGGATCATAATCCCTGACAAGCAGAGAGGAGGATGAGGCAGCTCTTTATCTCAGTGTTGTGAAGTAACTTCTCCTGTGTGATTAGGACAGGTTTTGTGTGGACTAATAGGGCAGCGGCCATTTTATTTCTCCTAATGATTTCTCCCCAGACAAAACGAACCATTATAACAAATAAAAGGTAATTGGGAATATATTTATAATAAAGTAATATTTAAATATTTTCACCACTCGGATTATTAGGTCATCCAAATGTAATGCAGGTAGGGATAGACACGGACAGTGAACCCTGACCTAGAACCCAGCACACTTTCCCTACCTACTTACAGTGCAAACCATAGAACCACTGCTATTCTCCTCCAGCACATGCCCACATGTCTATGCGCACTCCAGCTAGCCCGGCCACTCGAGAGGCCAGAGACATGTCTGCAATTTTGTAAGAGCAGCCATTACTGCTGGATTGCAGCAGTGGCCATAAATTCTGGAAATTAGCTGTCTGTAATGTGATGATAAAGGGAGCTGAAGACATAAAAGGAGACAGTTTGGAGGAATAGAATATATTAGTAGATGGCTTGAATGAATATTTAAGGCATTATTTTTGACATTTTTTTTTTGTAAATTCTTTATTTTTCACGCCATAAGATAAGCATGACATACATTAAAGGATATCACATTTTTCATTAGCAAAAACATAAATGAAATTTGTAACAGTATACAAACTAAATATGGTGCGGTTGAAATTTGTAATGGGGGAAAAGAAGAATGGTGGGGGGGGTGGAAAGGGCAGAGGGGGGGGAAATAAGGGGGATTACAGTTATACATAGTCATGTATATATAGTTGTGAGGCTGTAAGGTATCATTTCTGCTTACTTAAATATGCATAGACGTTGTGCAAACAGTATACAGTAGAGGGTAGTGGAGCACATATAAAAGGGGGGGGGTTAGAGTAAGCTCCAAGGCGTGTACAGATTAGAGGACAGGAAAATACACGTCTCTCCACGCAGACCACACTTTCAGATATTTGTCTCTAGACCTGTTAGCCAAACTTGAAAACTCTTCAAATTTACATATTTGGTTAACCTTTGCTTCCCATTCATCAATGGTAGGGGGTTCGATACTGAGCCAATGCAATGGGATTAGTAATTTCTATGTTGATTGCTATGAGATGTGTGATTAGGTTCAGTCTAGAAGGTTTATAAGAATCACTAGGTCTGGCCAATAGTACATAATCAGGAGTTATCTGAAAGAATGGGGTGCATTATGACCTAATAACCCTCTCCACTTGTGACCAAAAGGGTTTTATTAAATCGCAGTTCCACCATATGTGGGAAAGGGAACCAATCTGGGAACCACATCTCCAACATAGGTTTGTAGGTGAAAGATTATGTTCAAAAAGAAATTCCAGGGTTTTGTACCAGCGAGTGAGTAATTTATAATGGTTCTCCTGCATCCGCACACAAAAAGAAAAAACCATGTGCATTCCTCAGGATGGTTTGCACTTCTTGGTCTGTAAGTGAAATAGCTAGTTCTTTTTCCCATGAGTGGATAAAGGTCGGTTTAGATGGAGAGGGTGGATTGATCAATGATGTGTACATCCTACTGACTCTTCTGGAGTTAGCCTGACTGGAGGAGAGACCAGCCTCCAAGGGAGTGAGCGCCCTGTGGAATGAATATTCCTTGAAGAAAGCTGTCGCGATTTTATTGAAATGAGCAATGTGCAGAGGCATTATGTGGTCACTCTGCATCAAGTCTTGTAAAATCGAAAGTGAAGGAGGGGTTCCTGTGGGGAAGAGATCCCTGATAGTGATAGAACGTAGTTTAATCCAGAGGTCTGTGTAGGGAGAGTCAATGGTGGTGAGTACATTTGGTATGAGATGTGCCGGCAGTAGGGGCGATGGGAAGGGAATTACGGAGTCGTGCAAAACTCTCCACACTGCACATGTTCCCCTTACAAGTGGGTCCTGAACGGATGGAGAGACATTACGGGTACTAGGTAGCCATAAAGCTTTTACTAGCGGAATATCTATGGCTTGTTGAGCCCACTTGTCAAGATCCATATTCCTGCAAGGGTTAATAAGTTCTGCCCATCTGTTCAGGTGTATCGCTCTGTAATAGGAAGTCAAATCTGGCAAACCCATACCACCATGCTCTCTATTTTTTATAAGTAGAGCGTATATCATGTCGTATATCTGGACTTCTACAAAGCATTTGACACTGTACCACATAAAAGGTTAGTATATAAGATGAGAATGCTTGGCCTGGGAGAAAATGTCTGTATGTGGGTAAGTAACTGGCTCAGTGATAGAAAACAGAGGGTGGTTATTAACGGTACATACT
>ONZH01002068.1:0-32955 GCA_900303285.1 Rhinella marina
TTTTTTGTATATTGGCACCATATTTTCTATGCGCCAATTCTGTGGAACACTCCCTGTCAGTATAGAGTCCTTAAATATCAGAAATAAGGGTCTGGCTATGACATTACTTAATTGTCTTAGGATATGGGGGTGTATGCCATCCGGTCCTGGTGATTTTTCTATTTTAATCTTTTTAAGACGCCGCTGTACTTCTTCCTGGGTCAGACAGGGCACTTTTAATGGGGAATTTACTTTTATATTCTGCATTTCATCTGACAGTTTATTTTCCTCAGTGAATACAGTGGAGAAAAAAATATTTAATAGCTTTGCTTTCTCCTCATCGCTCTCTGCAACTCCCCCCCCTCATTACTCTGTAAGGGGCCGACATCTTCAGGTTTATAATTTGTACCATTAATATAATTGAAGAACATTTTAGGGTTAGTTTTACTCTCTTTTGCGATTTATCTCTCGGCTGCTTTTATTTGTCTTTTACATATTCTATTTTTTCCTTATAGTTTTTCAATGCTTCCGCGCTCCCCTCCTGTTTTAGTGATTTAAATGCTTTCTTTTTGTAATTTATTGCTTTCTTTACAGTTCTATTTATCCACATTGTTTTTTTTCTTGTTTCTTACCCTTTTATTCCCATAAGGTATGTACCTCTCACAATTAGATATTAGGATGCTTTTAAAAATATCCCATTTTGTGGCTGTATTTTTATTTTGAGGACTTTGTCCTAGTTAGTTAGGCCTATGGCCTCTCTTAGTTGGCTAAATTTTGCCGTCATTTATCAAATGTGTTTGTCCTGCTTAAAGGAGTTATGTTACTAATATAAATCTTTCCTGTCCAACAGATATTGCTGTTATATCAGTTTCCCCAAATACCACCCTTTATCAAAACTGCCTTCTTCTAAAGTTTTTAAAAGGAGCTAGAACAATTGATGAAAAAACACTTCAGAGTGAAAATTAATTTGTCCAATAAATAAAATAAAAAGTCTGAACCGCTTAAAGAATAAATAAAATACTGATCCCCAACCACTCCCGTTCTGACACTTCCCAGCTGTTCACCATCAACACAGCAAATGTGGTAAATTACTGAGTTGGAGCTTGATGTCTATGGTTTTTTGTCACGATGTTACCAGGTATTCTGCTGCACCCCTTCCCAGTAAAGGCAAAATTAGGGACACAGGCACTATAATGTATATTTTAGTAGGAACCTCAGTCAGGATTTTAACTCCCAAGTATTCAGAAGGTACAGTAGGTGTGCAATAGATCCTGTTATGAGTTTATTACATAATTTACCCACCTATCTGGGGATGTGAAGAGCACTTTGCAGGATTTCTTGGAACAATGTAAAATCGTTTAAAGGGTTGTCTTCTTTAAATATATCATATAAGTGGAATTTTAACTGACAGGCTTGCCAAAGGTTCCTCAAAAGACATATATAGATTGTAACTGAGCTGCTTACACCAGTCTGCACCTCTAAACAGGTGAATGATAATAATATTTAGGTAAATTTAGGTAATATTTAGGTAACCGGTAAAACACCGGTTAATTTAGGTCTAGCCAACACACGTGAGAGCTGTCTTCTCATATGTGTCAAGAGAAAATTGAAAAAAGAAATAAGACTTGTATGGGAGCGATTCTTCCCACGGAAATGAATGGAGCGGTGAGGTGTAATTACACATACTCACCACTACCCCCGTGTTGGCCAGCATGTAAACAGTAAAGAGGAGACAGCGCTGATACGGTGCACGCCTCCTCTTCAAACAGCTGATCGGCGGGGGTGCCGGGTGTCGGACCCCAGCCGATCTGATATTGATGACCTATCCTGAGGATAGGTCATCAATATATATAACTCGGAAAACCCCTTTAAGTATTTTAATATTCTTAATTCCAGTTGAACCCCTTTAAAGTGCATCTATTAAAGGGGAATTAGTAGAAATAACCAAATGAATTTATTTTACTGTTTTCTGTCATAAAATAGTTGCAAACTTTGGAGGATGTTGATTTTGCACAAAAATGTTACATTTTCAATTGTAGGCTGTTGTCGCTATTTTTTTATTTTTTATCACCCTGAGTTTAGTGAAGGTGGCAAGGCCTCTTGCAGCCTGAAGAATTCACTTTTAATTTATCCCTGAAACTTTAGTCAGCTCAAAGCTACTTTAGCATAGATTTACATTTCTAGCACACAGACTACCAGAAGATATACTTTATGTGGCACATCTTACTCCAATGCACTTGGTTTATGAAATGTCCATCTTAATAAATTCTCCTCAAAGTAGTTTAGCTAGAATAATTCTTTGAAGGAGAAACAAGAAATGGAGGGGATTCTCCATTTCCTAATAATAGCTTTAATTTTGTCAAGCAGGGAGATATAGTTTATTTTATATGGGAGTTTAGTGTACGTTTTAATGTAAAATATTTACGCAACTCTTTGTGTCACTGAAATATGGAAAATTACCCAAATACAGCTATATTAGAAATGGAAAACCTCCAATACCTTAGTTTTTAAATACTTCATTGTGAAGTTTGACAGGTTGTCAAATAATTCAATTGCATAAGGCAGGAATTTGTTTGGATTTGTACTGTCATGTCCTACAAGTATGTCATGGCTTATTCATTGTCATATTTCTGTACTATACAAAGTTTAGTTTGTCCCTACTATCTCCATGTAGCCTGGATCTAAATAATTAATCCTTACCTTCTTCCAGTGCCTGGTAGTCGTTTTCATGTTATGCTATATTATTTGTATCTCCTGTTTAAACCTGGGAGAAAAAAAATCATTATTTCACCTACTGCTTATGCATAATTACTAGTGTTGAGCGAGCATGCTCGCCCGAGCACTATATTCGCTCAAGCATCGGTATGCTCGGCACATCGCGGTGTTCAGCCGAACACCGCGTGTGCTCGGGTGCGATGCTCGAGTCTCCTCCCTGCGCGTTTGTTCGCTGCTAAGTAGCGAATAAATGTGCAGGAGTGTACTGGCATTCACTGTAATGCCGTAGCTATGTTGATTTGTACGCTAATGCTACGCATTGAATGCTAATGCGTACGGTTTTGTATGCTAATGCTATGCATTGTACGCTAATGCATACAAATTTGTATGCTAATGCGTACGCATTTGTATACTAATGCTACGCATTGTGTGCTAATGCGTACAAATTCAGTTAATTAGCGTACTTTTACGAGTGAAAGGAATGAAAGAGGAGAGGTCGCGATTCTGACCTTTTCCTATGAACCAGACACCCTCCTCATGCTGTTCCCTAACCATTTCTGTGGTGTTTCTACCATTTTCTCATGTTTCCCTATCAACCAGACACCCTCCCCTCTGCAGAGCAGGGGGTGCCTGGTCTTCTCCCATTGACTTCCATTATACTCGGGTTCTCAGCCGAGCACTCGAGCACCACCTAGT
Source organism: Rhinella marina (assembly GCA_900303285.1). Lineage (NCBI taxonomy): Eukaryota > Metazoa > Chordata > Amphibia > Anura > Bufonidae > Rhinella > Rhinella marina. Next base: position 3,391 of record ONZH01002068.1, read on the forward strand.
GTTCGGCCAGAGCACCCGAGCACCCAAACATCGGGGTGCTTGATCATCACTAATAATTACAAGCATTCAGCCTGAAAATAATTCTCATTGGGATTCTTCATGCATATCTTTCAGTTGAAGCTGATAAATATAAAGGTGACATACTGGTCAATACAGTAAACTATAGCCATATTATCTCATGAGCCTCATATTTGCAGCCTATTGAGTCAACACAGTGAAAATATGTTTGGTAAAGACTGCCAAATACCTTTGTAAATCCAGTTTACAGTTTCAGTACAGATGTAGCCATAGGCAATAGCAATGTTTCTATAGTGTCAGAAGCAATTGTTAGTGTGTGTTGTGCATTAGCAACATAGATTCTTCTAGCAAATTCTCAGCCTCAATTTGGTATTCTAATTTGTCTATGTGGTGTTATGGCTCAGCAAGAAGAAATGGGTTTCAATCTTTAATCCAGTGAGAAAGCTAAACACTCTTCTGATCCTACTCAGAAACCTAGAGAGAATCCCAAAAGTATGAACCTTACTTTCTGCAACCTATGGCAAAACTTCCTTGATCAAATGTCCACCATCTCTTAGCCTGATTATATCACCTCTAGAGCGAGCTCTAGGACAACTTTGTATAGCATATGAATTTATGAAATGAAAAGCCAGGAATATATTAGTGTTTTGAAGAAACTTACTACTCAATATTCTGTAGAGGAAATGCAAAGCTTCCAGCATGTTTATTCTGAGAGTGACAGCTTAGTACTTGAAACTAAGTCCAAACAGAATCAAGAATCACACAATTACAGGAAATGTCATCTTGCATTGCTGAATCCACCAAGCATTCTAAAAGATCATCTAAGACATGCTCTTTAACATATTCCATGCTTAGTGAGCACCTTATAAGGGCAGATGCAGAAGTTGTGGCTACTAAGATGCACAAAAAGGGCTGAGATGTAAGCTAATGCAGCGCTTGAAAAAACACTGAGACGGATGCAGTACCTGAAACAGCACGCAAAAAAGTCAAAATGGAAACCTAAGCAGAATGCACAAAAATCAGAAATGGTAGCTGAAGCAGCATGCAAAAAGGCAGAAATAGAAACTCTACAGAAACAATGTGAGCATTCTACAGCCATGGCAAGGTTAAAGGTTCCAAAACAAGCTGCCAATATGAGTGAAAGAAACAGCATCAGTTTAAGTGAAATGGATGGAGTTGATCGTTTTAACTCCCAAAATACTATGTGCCAATTCAAAACAATGAACCTGCTGTAGCTGCAAATGTTTCTGACAGTGCAGACATTTCTCCAGAATAACAAGGCACAGATCCTTCTGCAGCACCCCATACCCAAAGTCAGTACAATGCACTACCCATTTGGCATCTTGACCTTCTTTCACAAACCATGGTTCACCAGGATTCTACCCCTCACCAACCTCAATACACAGAAACCCTAGTGAAAACCAATACACAGCAAGTCATCAAACCCCTGGCAACTTACAAGTCCAGTTACTGTGCCTTGCGAAAGTATTCAGCCACCTGGAACTTTTCAACCTTTTGCCACATTTCAGGCTTCAAACAAAAAGATATAACATTTTACATTTTTGGTGAAGAATCAACAACAAGTGGGTCACAATTGTGAAGTGGAACAAAATTTATTTGATCATTTAAACTTTTTTTGTAATAATAAAACTGAAAAGTGGGGCGTGCAAAATTATTCGGCCCCCTTGCATTAATACTTTGTTGCTCCACCTTTTGCTGCAATTACAGCTGCAAGTCGCTTGGGGTATGTCTCTATCAGTTTTGCACATCTAGAGACTGAAATTCTTGCCCATTCTTCCTTGCAAAACAGCTCGAGCTCTTTGTGGATGGATGGAGAGCGTTTGTGAACAGCAGTTTTCAGCTCTTTCCACATATTCTCAATTGGATTCAAGTCTGGACTTTGACTTGGCCATTCTAAGACCTGGATATGTTTATTTTTGAACCATTCCATTGTAGATTTTGCTTTATGTTTGGGACCATTGTCTTGTTGGAAGATAAATCTCCGTCCTAGAAAACAGGTTTTCATCTAGAATGGTCCTGTATTTGGCTCCATCCATCTTCCCATCAATTTTAACCATCTTTCCTGTCCCTGCTGATGAAAAGCAGGCCCAAACCATGATGCTGCCACCACCATGTTTGACGGTGGGGATGGTGTGCTCAGGGTGATGAGCTGTGTTGCTTTTAAGCCAAACATATAATTTTGCATTGTTTCCAAAAAGTTGGATTTTGGTTTCATCTGACCAGAGCACCTCCTTCCACATGTTTGGTGTGTCTCCCAGGTGGCTTGTGGCAAACTATAAACAAGACTTTTTATGGATATCTTTGAGAAATGGCTTTCTTCTTGCCACTCTTCCATAAAGGCCAGATTTGTGAAGTGTTCGACTGATTGTTGTTCTATGGACAGACTCTCCCACCTCAGCTGTAGATCACTGCAGTTCATCCAGAGTGATCTGGGGCCTCTTGACTGCATCTCTGATGAGTCTTCTCCTTGTTTGAGATAAAAGTTTAGAGGGACAGCTGGGTCTTGGTAGATTTGCAGTGGTCTGATACTCCTTCCATTTCAATATGATCGCTTGCACAGTGCTCCTTGGGATGTTTAACGCTTGGGAAATCTTTTGGTATCCAAATCCGGCTTTAAACTTCTCCACAACAGTATCACGGACCTAACTGGTGTGTTCCTTGGTCTTCATGATGCTCTCTGTGCTTTTAACAGAACCCTAAGACTATCACAGAGCAGGTGCATTTATACAGATACTTATATTACACACAGCTGGATTCTATTTATCTTCATCAGTCATTTAGGACAATATTGGCTCATTCAGAGATCCTCAATGAACTTCTGGAGTGAGTTTTCTGAACTGAAAGTAAATGGGCCGAATAATTTTGCACGCCCAACTTTTCAGTTTTATTATTCCAAAAAGTTTAAATGATCCAATAAATTTCATTCCACTTCACAATTGTGACCCACTTGTTGTTGATTCTTCACCAAAAATTTAAAATGTTATATCTTTTTGTTTGAAGCCTGAAATGTGGCAAAAGGTTGAAAAGTTCCAGGGGGGCGAATACTTTCGCAAGGCACTTTATGTTCTTCTAGATCTATTGCCTTTAAAACAGCTTTTGGGCTGAATGCCTATGCAGACCTTTATCTCTTAGCCAGAACATGACAAATTACTCTTAGAGTTAAAGCTCTAGCTAGCCAAGGCAGGCACTCACCCACCTGTCCTCAGTTACTTGGACACCACTAGTGGGGTAAACTTAATAGTTCCAGTTTTTAAGCTTCACACAGTATTCAAGAAAAGTGTACTACACTGATGTCAAGATGTAAAAGGAAATATCAAGTCTCATTTCCTCAATTTTCCTACTTCTGTCAGTTTATAAGGAACTTCCACAGTTGGTCTAGTGGTCCTGCTTTACCACCTCCTAAGTATGACAGCACACAAGCTAAATATAGGAACAGCAGAAGTCTGATAAAAATTTAAAAAAAATCTCCTTTTCACATCCACATCAGCTCCAGACAAGAGCACAAGAGCAACCAAGGTGATAGTCATAAGAAATTGCACCCCCTGAAAAAGTGCATCAGGTTCAGAAAGAAACTAGCAATGCACAACAATTCTAAAGAAATTTGGGGTATGTTTCAGATGTTGTTCTACAGAACATTTTGCTACTGTAAAACTACAGTTAAGTGCATAGAATGCAACAGTAATGCAGCACCTGCTTATTCTTCTCTTGCTTCAATGCATGGCACTGAGAAGGTAAATCAAACAGAAATTCCAACTACTGTATCTTCTTCATGTACAAAGGTCTGCTGAGAAGACCTCTATAATAAGTCTTGTACAAATATATGTCTAGTTAATGTATGTCCTAAGGGTCAACCAGAAAGAACTCGAAGGGTATATATTATTCTAGATAACCAGTGCCTCCAATTAATTGCAAGATAACTGTTTGATCTGTTCAACCTAAAAGGAAATGCTTACCCTTACAGCTTGGGTAACTGTAGTGGCATTAAAGAGATCTCTGCAAGACGAGCTGGTGGTATTTAATTTAACTTGTTTCACAATTTCAAGATACCCTTGCCCACATATGTTCAGTGCGACCAGATATTATTCAATAGTGAGAAGATTCTTATGCCAGAGCTTGCTGTTGATCAGCCTGCTGTAAAGGCTATAGCCAAAGAATTACTAGCCCTTGACAAGAATACAGAGTTCTTACTTCTACTTGAAAGAAACATTCTTATAGACCTCTTGATCCTCTGTTTCCCCTATACCTTTATCTTGGCTGGGTCTTTATGGGTAATATTTGTATAGACAAGATGAAGAGGCCCACTGAGATTTCCTCCTTTAAGGCTACTTTCACACTTGCATTTTTGCCTGATCTGGCAGGCATTAGCAAATAAACTTCCATTACTGATAATATAATAGTCTGCATCAGTTATAAATGGATCCGGTTGTATTATCTTTAAAATAGCAATGATGGATCCGGCATGAACGCCACTGAAGGTCAATGGGGGATGGATCCATTTTCTATTGTGTCAGAGAGATCTGTTTTGCTCTGCATCCTATGATGGAAACAAAACAGCAGCTTGCTGTGGTTTGCTATCCAGTATGGGAACACAACCCAACAGAACACAATGCATTTTTGAGCATTCCGTGTTGTTTTGTTCAGTTTTGTCCCCATTGACAATAAATTAGGACAAAACGGAAGCCGGATCTCTATCCCGTTAAAGTAAATCGCAAGTGTGAAAGTAGCCTAAGACATGTCTTGCCAAATGGTTGTATCACTTTATATTCAACATCGCCTACAAATTCATTCTTTCCTGTTCTGGGATGACTTTTGCAGATCAACACCATTCAGTTCAACAAGTAAAGACAACAAGTTGGCACCTGAAAGGGAGGATGAAGAATTTCTCAGTTTCCAACAATTGGGTAGCACCCTTACCCTTCCGCTCTACTAGTGCAAAAATCCCAATCTAAAGCAAGCAGTTGCTATATTATCCTCCTTAAAACACACCTTAAAGAGAAAACCAAAAACAGAAACATTTTGTGGACTTATGCAAAACATATTTGACAGAGATTATACAGAACCTGCACCATCACTAATGGAAGGCAAAAAAAATGCTAGTACGTTCTATCCATTGATGTGTATCACCCCACCTCCACCCCCACAAAAATGAAGATATCAGATTGCTGTTAATTCTAGCACTCAGTTTTAAGGTGTGTCCCTCAACCTGGTCCTCGCTCGACAGGCCATAGATTACCAGATGACATTTGTCAGTTTGTCAAAAATAACTTCTATGTAGATCAGAGATCTCAAACTCGTGGCCCTACAGCTGTTGTAAAACTACAACTTCCATCATGCCAGAAGAGCCTACAGCTATTGGGGCATGCTGTGAGTTGTAGTTTGGCAACAGCTGGAGGGCCACGAGTTTGAGATCCCTGATGTAGATGATAGACTTAAATCCTCACTCACCAGAGAAGAAGTGATTGATATCCTTACCATAATGCAGGAAATGCTGTGGGGCATCAAAAGGATACTGTTCTGGCAGTGGGTGTGGAGCCAGAACAGATTTGGCCTAGGATTACTCCTAAATGGCAGTCCCCTGGTTTTCACCCTTTAATCCCTGTACAGAGATCTGGACTTTGCGGCAGGGGAACCACCAAGCCACTACCTTCTGGAGTCATGTCCACGTGATTGTCAGGTCGGGCAGCGAGGGGTCAGAATCCAGTAAAAAGGTGGAGGTCAGTACATAGCAGACAACAATATATAGCATATCTTTGCAGGAACTAGCAGACTAAGGACCTTAAGTAACCCAGGGTTTCCAGCCATTGACTGGTAAATACTTAGGTGGATGCACACTTTCCCTTTAAGATCCAGAGGTAGCACACCTGCTCACTCTATAGAAGCCACAGCCTGCTTGGAGGAACACAGCAAGACAAGGAGCTAGACCCTCCAGAAAAAATAAAGCGGAAGGCAGGTCTGGGCCACTGGGATAGGTGAGTAGAGCTGTGAATGGAGCTTTATATCTGGAAAATAAAGTTTGTATAACCAGTAAAAGTATATGCTAAATCAATCAGCAAAAATGAATGAGTTAAAAAAATGTTATCATGGGTGGACATTCACTAGGTGACCATACAAAGTAAACATTGGAAAAAACTGCTGATCTTGGCATGATCTTATAGTGATGAAATACTCAGTTCATGCTAATTCAGTGTAACAACGGTTTCTGACCACCGATGTTCCCCTATTCACCGCCCAGGCTCCGTGTTTGGGAGAGCACTGTCCTTCTTGACTGCCTCCGTCATTGTCTGTGTCCGGCTGCATTACAGGGCAGGTAGCTACGGTGATCTATTGCTGGTATTGTACTATTTACTGCCACAGTCCTGGGCTCTGTCCCTGCAGGCATTGCCCCTCCTGTTCTTCCAGCCCTGCACACTGCATGCCTTCCAGCCTGTTCCCTGAAGCACCTCTTTAAGGGCTGGAGCGTGTCACTTGCTGTTCTTTAAAGGTTTTGCACATGTGACCTGTGTAACCAATCCCATCCTGCATCTATATAAGTCCAGGTGCCTGAGCAACAAGGGTCCTTGTTAGAGATGAGCGAATCATCCAAAATTCACTTCGCCGAATATTCGCCGAATTTCTGACAAGATTCGTACTTAAACGAATCTATTCGGTCGAATCTACGTTAAAAAAAAGCAATCGTTGTTTTGCGAACATTCCTGCACAAATTACGAACGTACAGTCAGCGTAGTTAAAAGTATGCAATACGTAAGGATTAGCGTACAAAAGTGCGTACGAATCCTTAGCGTACTATTAACGCGCAAATGCATCATATGCACGAGGCTAGGCCGCGGCGTACAGTCTTTAGAGGCAGTCCATATGAGGTAGAAAAATAAGGTGCTCACTGCTAGCTATCCAGCTAAGGCCATAATTTACTAAAAACACTGGACAATAACTGCATAATAGGACACATACATTGCAGTACCTGAAAAAGAATACACACAATGGGCTAAAGTGCTGAACCAGTAAAAACAGTGTAGCTAAAATACAGCAAAGACATAAGTATGCAAACATTTTAGTGCAATCAATTTCATATTTGCAAATATAAAAGGCTCAGATATACGCTAGAGTCTCTCTTCGTGGTTCCTTAGCATGATAAAACACTGTCTGGGACACATAGTCCAAAATTCAATTGTAATCCACGTGAGGTAATATCGTAATACAAACAGGTAGCGTGCAATCCACATGGATAATAGAAAAGCAGCAGCAATAGAGAACCCTTTTTGCAAAGGGGGCTCCCAAATTACCTGATAAGGGGGGGGGAAGAAAAATAGGTGCGCTTAGGTGCAACTGGGACTCTTCTGCATAATGGGGGAGTCCTGACAGCCATGTCCAGCTGGGTGAGAGTCATACGGGGGCAATACATACATAATAGAAAATAGCAGTACATAGAGAACCCTTTTTGCAAAGGGGGCTCCCAAAAAACCTGAGAAGGGGGGAAAAAGGAAAATAGGCGCGCTTAGGTGCAACTGGGACTTTTCTACAGAATGGGGGGAGTCCTAACAGCCATGCCCATCTGGGTGAGTGCTGCAGCTATTTTCGCTTTTCCGGATCCTCCTGCCGGGACAGCAGGAGTAAGGACTTCCGGCTGCAGCGGTTCTGGCAAGGTTGCATCCAGGGAAGTAGCCCCAGCTTCCCTGGCTGCTGCTGGCTTCATCTTCCATGGCAGCTGGTATTGGTGGGTGACCATGGATTGGAACGTAAACGATGTTGTCGTCAGCTGACCCAGCTGAAAGGAATGTGGTGTTGGTGGTGCTGGCAGTCCAGGAATCAGAGGCTCCGGCTGTGGCTGTGGCTTTTCCCTGAACCAGAGGACGCCATCTGGGGACTCCTGAAGGCAGTGCAAGCATCCTGGACCTGGTGGTTCATCCGGCCACACTTCAGGTTCTGTTGTAGGTACCAGCGGCTTAGAAAGGAGGGTAACCCCGGTCGCAAAGGGGCTGTCACGAGTGGTCTTGCGTCTGGAATCAGACGTTCTGCGCGGCTTTCTAAGTGACAGGTTTGACAGGCTATTCCCTGTGGTTTGGGTGCTGTTCACCACACCCCTTTCCCTCAGCTGTTGCCGCTGGGCAATTAGCTGTCTCCTACTTACCTCTTCCTCTCCCAGTATCCCTTGCGGTTTATATCTGCTACATCCCTGGTTGAGAGTGGTGTGGATCTCGGCTGAGATCCTGTTGCTGAGTTCTACTTAAAGTTAAGTGTTTTCCCTTCCTTTGGTTATTCCTGTTTGAGTCTCCTGTTCCTCCTTTCGCTTGGAGGAACGGGTTACTCTCTTGTGTCATTAGACTGCAGGGTGTTCTAGGGTTTACTCAGATTAGGTTCCTGTGTATGAGCTTTCCTACCACCCGGGTTAGTTCATACTGGTAGCCAGCTAGGGCCTAGTCTTAGGGTCCCCTGCAGGAGGTGACCAGTTCCCTGGTTTTGTCTGTTCCCATCCCTCATACGCTCGGTGTGGCTTTTCCCCCCACACCCGAGCGTGACAGGGGCCTTTCAGGGATGCAATGGGGGTGTACTCCACCTGATCCCCCACGTACAGGCTGTGACGAGGTTGTGGCAGGTACGGCCGTTTCACCGACCTGCGGCCCACAAAATACTCCTTTCCGTCCACGTCGTCTGCCAGGAAGCCAGACCCTCTCTCAACGGAAAACCACAGGACCGTTCCCTTTCGGCTTCCAATGCAAGATCTCCCAGCCTAGGGTGGTCCAGTACCTGGACCCAGTCCTCCATGGCGTTTTTATAGTCCCAGAGGGTCTGCGCATGGGCCATCACCGATGGTGGCACAATTGGGTTCTGCCTTATGGAAGGTAGTGTCGTGGATCTCCTCCTGGGCGGCGAAGTGGACGCTCCAGCCACCTCCGCTGCATGAGCCACAGCAGACACTCCAGCCGCACCAGCCACAGCAGACGCACCAGCCACCTGACGACGAAGAACCGCCTCATGATGCTCAGCTAACTCCTCAGGCGGTAAGGAGAATAAGGGCACTGTAGGTGGTTTACTCGCCTTCAGTTCAGAGCGTGACACCCTGATCTCTGGGCGGTGGTTCAGGGAACGCGTCCCCAAAGGCCATCTGGTTCCAGTTGGGACGCAGCTCTTTAGCCATGCTTGCTACTTGCTCAGTGTTCAGCGCTGGTCTAAACTGGTTCAGAGGAGGGTGGAGTACTGAGGGAGGAGTTTTCACTCCCTATACGTGCAAATAGTTAATTCCCGGTGGGCCTGGCTGGTTTTTTCCAGTTCTGAGAGGGGCGTATCTTCACTTTCCCGCTCTTGCGGAGGTGTATCGTCATTTTCCCGCCTCACGCAGAATGCGTACGTTTCGTACGTATTGTGAGCGCTCTAAATTTTGCGAAGATTTACGAATAATACGAAGCAAATCCGAAAGAATCCGGATTCGCTTCGGAGGAGAAAATTTCCAAGATTCGATGCAAATCTACGAAGCGGCGAATAGATTCACTCATCTCTAGTCCTTGTGTCTTGCAAAAATGAATTTGTCTGTACTTGAGTTCCTTGTTCCAGACCCATACTTGTCTTCTGGATTCTGCTACCTGTCTGATCCTTGCCTGCTACGTCTCAACTCTCTTGCTGCAACTCTGTTGCTGACGAGGATTGCCTGACCTGTATCTGTGCCGCCTACCTACATTGCTTGTATAACTACACATCTACATCATTCTCGGTCCTTCACTGTCGCTCCTAGTTACAACTTAGCCTGTTGACTACATCCGTACCTCTGGTACCTTGCATTGGTACATCCTGGTCCAGCTGTTTCATGTGTCAATCCTCCTCAAAAGGTAGCGACCCTCAAGAAAGTCTATCAGTCCCATCAGGCATACTATGAATAACGAGGGGTTCACTTAGACAATGCACTTAGAGGAGGTTGGTCACGTAGCACAGTGGGCTCACACCCGCTGGTTCGTGACATTCAGCATATGCTTGGCTGCAGGGAAAAGGATTGGGCATGTGAATTTCAACATACCTATCCTTTTTTCTTGTGAGAGACAAGAGGGCACCAGAGTGGACTGAGGACTTGTAATTAGATTACGTCAATGCTACAGGGGAGCCGACATGTGGAGCGCCACCTCCTCTTTAAACAGCTGATCAGCAGGGATACCGGGTGTTGGACCACCCCTCCCCTGATCAGATATTGATGACCTATACTGAGTTTAGGTCATAAATATAAACAGGTCACACAACCCCTTTTAAAGTCTTGATCACCCAATCATCTTCTGGATTTGGTCCCTGGATTGAGGCCCACTGCTATTTTTGCAAAATTGACAAAAATATCATAGCAAATATTGACTACTATGTCAGAGTGAATGATTTCTTGTACTTTAATTATTTGAAATATGAACGAGTAATGCTTTACAAGCTAAAATTATAAATATGTATCTTAGAATAATTAACTAGTTCATTTCTTGCTTTCGCAAATTAGCTAAAGATTTTTTTATTTTCATTGATTTTATATGTATTCATAGACTGGCTCAGTCAGCAGGTACAGCATTTCAAATCATGACTCTTGTTACACTCTGTGGCTAGCTTTGCAGACTATCAAGTAGAGATCAAAACCTACTGTGATCTGTAACATTACTTTTACAGCTTGTTTTTTCAAGCTGGGCACAGTGCAGTGTGTACAACAGTTCAAAATAAGTTCATACTGTGTTCACTTCAAATTAACACATTTATTTTTCTATTTCTACCTTTAACCTTGTGTCCTGTTATGAAATATTATGTATTTCTTTGTAGTGATAATTGTAAGATTGTTTTGATGTAGTAGCCTGAGTACTACATATTATTATATTCTGACATGCCCTTAACCTTTGTCTTTTAATGTTAGGCATACATAGGGTTTACATGTAAATCTTAAGAGTTTAATCAAATCTGTCATCAGACTATGCTGCCCATTGATTGTGGCTGTTTATTGCAACAGAGTTGTCTATTGAGTTGCTAAGTTCTACGATGTGTGAGAGCGGCCAGTCAAAATATAAGTATTTGTGGTGTTAAACAAAAAGGAGGTGTCATCTTTGTTGTGAAATGTAGATATGATAGAGAGTAGCAGAAGGGAGTCAGGGAGTATAAGAGTACCAAGACTCTTGAGGGTGAGCTATTTTAAGGATTTAGAGACAGATGAAGTGAAATAAGAATGAAAGATTGATACGAATGAAAGTAGACTGTGGTCAGAGAGGACGAGATGAGTTTGAGAGGTTAAATAGAGAACAGAGGCATGTGTAATTCATGATGATTGTCAGTTGAAAGGACGTGTAGGAGCCAGGTAGCAAAGTGGTCAATAAAAGTGGTGGTAGGTAGTGTTGAGCGAGCATGCTCGGCAGAATATAATATTCGTTCGAGCATTGCGGTGTTTGGGACCACGCGGTGTTCGGCCGAACACCGCGTGTGCTCGAGCGCCATGCTCGAGTCCCCTCCCCGCACGCTAATTAGCCAATTAGCATGCGGGGAGGTACTGGCATTCACTGTAATGCCGTAGCCATCTTGGCTACTGGCATTACAGTGATTGGCTGGCCAGGAATGCGTCATCGGGTGCTATATTGCACTCGGTGACATGTGACCCGGCTCAGACCGAGTCAGGGAGAGCTGCTGCAAAGAGGGACAGATAGTGTAGGGATAGAAATTGGCTAGGCAGGGCTAGTATTTCTGTTGAAAAGACCCAAAAGCCTTTTTAAGGGCTATTGTGATATCTGGCTACAATATACTTTTTATTTTTTTGGGGTTTAAAATTGCGCAAGGTGGCCTGACCTTAACACCACCTGCGCAGCTTGTGCATTTTAATCCTTTCTGTATCCTATTTACCTGACATCCATTGTACCTGTGCTGCGTCTGCTGTATAACGTTTGCGCAAGGAGGCACAGATAGTGTAGGGATAGAATTTGGCTAGGCAGGGCTAGTTGTTCTGTTGAAAAGACCCAAAAGTCCTTTTAAGGACTATTGTTACATCTGGCTGCAATACATTTTTTCTTTTGGGGCAAGTTTTCCTGACCTTAACACCACCTGCGCAGCTTGTGCATTATAACGTTACTGTATCCTATATAGCTGACATCCGGTGTAATTTTTTTCTGCCGTTAATCAAGTCAATATTACCTACACGGCTTTTGCATTATAACATTGCTGTATCCTATATAGCTGACATGCGGGGTCATTTTTTCTGCCGTTAATCAAGTGGACATTACCTGTGCGGCTTGTGCATTATAACGTTGATGTATCTTATATAGCTGACATCCGGTGTCATTTTTTTCTGCCGTTAATCAAGTCAACATTACCTGCGCGGTTTGTGCATTATAACGTTACTGTATCCTATATAGTTGACATCCGGTGTCATTTTTTCCTGACGTTAATCAAGTTGACATTATCATAACCATAATGTTTTAGACGGTCAGCTCACCAGCAGGCCCTCAACCATAATGTTTCAGACCGTCAGCTCAGCAGCATGTCACCCATAATTTTTTAGACGGTCAGCTCAGCAGCAGCACCTCACCCATAATGTTTTAGACGGTCAGCTCAGCAGCAGCACATCAATCATAATTTTTCAAGGGTGTGTCTCATGCCCTCCTTTATGTGTAATAAAGGATGTATTGGAGTGTCTGTTCCTTGTAATTTTTGTCAGCCCTTTCCCTTTGTGCATAGCCTTTATGAGTGTAGGAGTCCCACGACATGAACAATTGTACCACAATGTGAATGAGGCCCTCCTTTATGTGATATACCGGTTGTATCGGAGTGCCTCTTCCTTGTAATTTTTGGCAGCACTTGCGTACTTGCGGCAGCACTTACATACAAGTAAATATATGTTTCCTAACAGTATTTCCTCTAAATTCGATGTTATATTCGGTTTTGGGGGGTATTCTTGTCATTCTGTAAAAGTTGCGTAATACTCGGACAACATCGTTGCAAGCAGCGACTTCGGTGTCCAAGATGCATCCAGGCATCCTCCCCATGCTGTTCCCAAACCATTTCAGTGGTGTTTCCACCATTTTCTCAACATTCCTTATGAACCAAACACCCTCCCCTCTTCAGAGCAGGGGGTGCCTGGTTTAGTGCTCGGGTTCTCCCATTGACTTTCATTATACTCGGGTGCTCGGCCGAGCACTCGAGCACCACCTAGTGTTCGGCCAGAGCACCCAAGCACCCGAGCATTACGGTACTCGATCAACACTAGTGGTAGGGTCTTGTGATGAGTAATTGACAGCTACTTGGAGGTTGAAGGGTGAATAGATGCAGAGAGAACTTTAAAAGAATGGATATCAGATAGGAGGAGGCTGACTTCTCCAGAATTTGTATTGCCGGGAAGGGAAGTGTGGGTAATTTCAAGATCACCATAAGAGTTTACAGTGGGGTAGGCTATGCAAAGTGGTCCCCAGCTGAGGATGAAAGGGCTGGGAGGCAGGAAGCATTTTTCTGACTGCAGGAAATCTGCAAAATCTACTTTCTATAGCAGCTTGCAGATATTCATGCAGAAAGACGGACTATCCTTAGCAGGCCACCAGTGTAACAGAAAAGCAAGGTATTGTTTAATATGCAAACATACCTGTAGATGATTAAATTTCACAATGTTACATACTAGTCTTATTCAAATGTGTACTGATTAGTTGCACTTAGGATGCTGGACAAAAATAACCAACTTTCAAAAGTAATTTTTAGAATTCTGAAGATCTATCTATAGCCCCTTTAAAAGTATACCAAATAGGGAAGTCCATCTCTTTCCACTGGAGATTACATGCCTTCAATCCTACTAACCCTGCATATATTTTTGAATTGAGCTATCTCCCCAAATTAGATAGATTGCAATTAGAGATGAGGAATCTATTCGCCGCTTCGTAGATTCGTATCGAGTCTTGGAAATTTTCAGCTGCGAAGCGAATCCGAATTTCTTTGGATTCTCTTCGTATTGTTCGTAAATCTTTGCAAAATTTAATACGCTAACGATACGTATGAAACGTACGAAACATACGCATTCTGCGTGAGGCGGGATAATGACAATACGCCCACGCAAGAGTGGGAAAGTGAAGATACAGCCCCCCTCAGAACTGGAAAAAAACAGCCCGGCCCATCGGGATCTAACTATTTTGCATGTATAGGGAGTGAAGACTCCTCCCTCAGTATTCCACCCTCCTCTGAAGTCAAAACCAGTTTAGACCAGCACTGACCTCAGAGCAAGAGGCAAGCATCATAGCTAAAAAACAGCTGCGCCCAAATTGGCATGAAATGTATTTTGGGTACAAGTTCCCTGAACCACCACCCTCTCCAGACATCAGGGTGTCACAACTCTGCTAGAGAAACCCAGCTTCAGTGCCTGTGTCTTCCTTACCACCTGCTAAGGTTGCTGTTGCTGCGACTCGTGAGGCGGCTGGAGCGTGTGCTGTGGCTCGTGTGGCTAGAGCGTCTGCTGTGGCTCGTGCGGCAGAGGCGGCTGGAGCGTCCACTTCGCCGCCCAGGAGGAGATCCATCCCTTCCATACACCAGAACCCAATTGTTCCACCATCTGTGACGGCCCATGTACAGACCCTCTGGGACTATAAAACCGCAGTGGAGGACTGGGTCATCCAGGTACTCGACCACCCTAGGCCAGGAGATCCTTTATTGGAACGCCGAAAGGGAACTGTGCTTTGGTTTTCCGTTGGGAGAGGGTCTGGCTTAGAAACATAGAAACATAGAAGACTGACGGCAGAAAAAGACCACCTGGTCCATCTGGTCTGCCCTTTTATTATCCTTTTATTGTTATCTTAGGATAGATACATGTTTATCCCAGGCATGTTTAAATTCAGTTACTGTGGATGTATCAACCACCTCTGCTGGAAGTTTGTTCCAAGCTTCTACTACTCTTTCAGTGAAATAATATTTTCTAATGTTGTTCTTGATTTTTCCCCCAACTAACCTCAGATTGTGCCCCCTTGTTCTTGTATTTTGTTTCTTATTAATAACCCTTCCCTCCTGAACTTTGTTCAGTCCTTTAACATATTTAAAGGTTTCAATCATGTCCCCCCTTTTTCTTCTTTCCTCCAGACTATACATATTAAGAACTCTGAGTCTTTCTTGATAAGTTCTATGCTTTAGACCTTCCACCATTTTTTTCCCTACCGCCTGGCTGCATTGGTTACTCATTTTGAGGCTGTCAGAGATGACTACCCCCAAATCCTTCTCTTCTGAGGTCTTTGTTAACACAGAACTACCAATACGATACTCAGATAGAGGGTTTCTTCTCCCCAAGTGCATTATTTTACATTTGGAAACATTGAACTGCAGTTTCCATTGTTTTGACCACTTATCTAATACAGATAAATCATTCTCCATATTACCGACACCTCCTGGAACATCAACCCTATTACACACTTTTGTGTCATCATCAAACAAGCAAACCTTCCCTACCAAGCCGTCCCTTATGTCACTTACAAACATGTTAAACAGAACAGGACCCAGAACAGATCCTTGTGGCACCCCACTTGTAACCAGCCTCTGCTCAGAATACACTCCATTAACAACAACTGCAGATCCACTGAACTATCCAGGGGTTAAGTTCAATTTTTGATAACTTCTCTATCAGCTCTTTATGGGGAACTGTATCGAAAGCTTTACTGAAATCCAGGTAGGCGATATCCACAGCACCACCTTCATCCAGCACTTTAGTTACATAGTCAAAGAAATCAATGAGATTAGTCTGACATGATCGGCCCTTAGTAAAGCCATGCTGGTTTGGGTCCTTACAGCTGGGTCAGCTGACCACGTTATCGTTCACCTTCCAATCCACAGTCATCCACCAATACCAGCTGCCGGGGAAGCTGGGTCTTCTTCCCTGGATGCAACCTTTCCGGAACCGCTGCAGCTGGAAGTCCTTACCCCTGCTGTTCCGGAAGGAGGATCCAGAAAAGCTAAAATGGCTGCAGCACTCACCAGCGTCACAACCACCCGGACTTCGTCAAGTCCAACTTAAAGAAGAAGAGGGCACTGGAGTTCCACCACCGCAGCAAGCATGGCCTACAAGAGGCAGGAGCGTCCTCTGATGAGCTTCAGCAGCAGCTCGAGCGAGGAGGACTTCAGGTCCCTCATCTGAGGAACCCAACTACTGGCAGTGTCAAGGACACTGCAGGAGGACCTATGGGAGCCAAACCATGGACTGCACCTGACGGGTGAGATACTAGTTGTTTTTGTTTAGTTTGTGTTGCCCCTGTTTGACTCTCACCCAGATGGGCATGGCTGTCAGGACTCCCCCCATTCTGCTGAAAATTCCCTGTTGCGCCGAAGTGCGCCTATTTTCCTTCCCCCCCTTCTCAGGAAATTTGGGAGCCCCCTTTGAAAAAAGGGTTTTCTATGTGCTGCTTTTTTCTAATATGTAATGTACTGCCCCCGTTTGACTCTCACCCAGCTGGAGTGGACATGGCTGTCAAGACTCCCGCTATTCTGCAGAAAAGTCCCAGTTGCGCCTAAGCGTGCCTATTTTCCTTTTTCCCCCCTTCTCAGGTTATTTGGGAGCCCCCTTTGCAAAAAGGGTTCTCTATTATCCATGTGGATTACACATTACCTGTTTGGATTACAATTTTACCTCACGTGGATTACAATTGAATTTTGGAATATGTGTTCCAGACAGTGTTTTATCATTGCCAACTAGGAGCCATAGGAGAGACTCAAACGTATATCTGAGCCTTTTATGCTTACAAATGTGAAATTGATTGCACTAAAATGTTTGCATACTTATGTCTTTGCTGTATTTTTGCTACACTGTTTTTAATGGTTCAGCACTTTAGCCCATTGTGTGTATTCTTTTTCTGGTACTGCAATGTGTCCGATTATGCACTTATTGTACAGTGTCTTTAGTAAATTATTCACTTATTGATAGCTAGCAGCAGTGAGCACCTTATTTTTCTAGTTCATATGGACTGCCTCTAAAGACTGTACGCCGCACCCTAGCCTTGTGCGTATGACGCATTCGTGCATCAATAGTACGCTAAGGATTCGTACGCACTTTTGCACGCTAATGCTTACGTATTGCGTACTTTTAACTACGCTGACTGTAGGTATGTAATTTGGGCAGGAATGTTCGCAAAACAAAGTTCTTTTTTTTTAACATAGATTCGATGAATAAGTTCGTTTAAAGGGGTTGGCCACCCTAAGTATCAAAAATCCAAAGTACCCCAGACAATAACCAACACCATGAAGTATTTCTATCAGGTGACATGTACTGGCTGTATGTCATTTATCTAACCTGTTCACCATGACACACTTCCCTGGAGAAGCTCCCTCAGACAGGTTGTGTGGGAGGAGCAGCTGCAAAGTGAAAGTAAAAATCCCAGCATGCACTGCAACAAGCATGTCTAGAGGAGCAGTCACATGGCCTCCCTGCCCACCTGTGTTCCCATAAAGACAAGAGCCCCTTAGATAATATCAATAACTAAGTTATCAGTGAATATTTGCTGTACAGACATAGCAATAGAAAGAGTGCCCCAGTCCCACCAGTAAAGGAAGGGGGGGTTACCCTATTCATAAATTTGCTGTGGTAGACATTTCTAGTTGTGCCACTGGCTGTAAGACATGAACAGAATGAAGGGGAGATTTATCATTTCCCTTGTTCCTAAAAAGTGGCGTTAAAAAGTTGTAAAGTATGTGTTTGCAAATATTTAACTGCGCTTTTTTTTTAAAGGGCGTGACAATGGGTGTGGCCAGTCACTCCAACAAATTTATGTTCATTTTCACCAGTTTTCTGACTCAAATGAAGCCAGAAATCTATGGCAGCTCTGAGCGGTCATAGATTTCTGTTTAGGTGCACATATTGCTGGAGGGGGGCTGTACAGCGGGGGGCAGACCTTTGTTACATAAGAACTCTGATGAATAAATTTGTACAAATCGATCTGCTCACATAGAGAGGAGCCTTCTTTCTATTATCACACAACTTACTCCAAGCTGACAGCCCATCAATCATCTATGAATATATGACTACTAGAGATGTGCGAACATGCTCTTCTGAGCTTGGTGCTCGTTCGAGCATTAGGGTATTCGCGTATGCTCGCTACTCGGACGAGCATATCGCGATCCTCGAGGAAATGACAACTTCCTCTTCCTGCATGTTAGGCGCCTTTTCTCAGCCAATCAACATGCAGGAGAGTCTTTGGTACCTCCTAGCATCACGTGGGGCCCCTACAAGTCGATAGCAGGGATTGGCTGGCCAGATCAGATGACCTGGGAATATAAGAATCTGGTCCCGCGCTGCACGCGTCAGACGCCGCCTGCATGAGATTAGGGATAGAGCTGCTGTCTGTCAGGGAGAGAGCCTAAATTTAGATTTTGGTTAGGCAGGAATCATTCTCAAAGAACCCAACAGCCCTTCTAAGGGCTACAAGCACCTTTTTTTTTTTGGTCTCCTCCTGGCTGCTGGCTGGGACTTGTAGTGCAGCTACCGCCATCTTGGCTGCACACTGTGCACAGGGACAGCACGTGGTCCACATAGACCCAAAAGAAATTGCCCAAAGTCCTCTCAGTACTCATTTTTGCTGCTGCTGGTGCTGCTGCTGTACCTTGGCTTGCTGGGATCTGTAGTGCAGTTTAGGGAATACGTTTTTTCTCTCAGTTATATATTATACAGTGCAGTGCAAAATTCTGTCGTGTGCTGCACACTAGCCGGAGTGTAGAAAATATACGTTTTTTCTCTCACTTATATATTATACAGTGCAGTGCAAAATTCTGTCGTGTACTGCACACTAGCCGGAGTGTAGAAAATATACGTTTTTTCTCTCACTTATATATTATACAGTGCAGTGCAAAATTCTGTCGTGTGCTGCACACTAGCCAGAGTGTAGAAAATATACGTTTTTCCTATCAGTTATATATTATACAGTGCAGTGAAAAATTCTGTCGTATGCTGCATACTAGCTGGAGTGTAGAAAATATACATTTTTCCTCTCAGTTATACATTATACAGTGCAGTGCAAAATTCTGTTGTGTGCTGCACACTAGCCGGAGTGTAGAAAAGATACATTTTTCCTCTCAGTTATATATTATACAGTGCAGTACAAAATTCTGTCGTGTGCTGCACACTAACCGGAGTGTAGAAAATATACGTTTTTCCTCTCAGTTATATATTATACAGTGAACTGAAAAATTCTGTTGTGTGCTGCACACTAGCCGGAGTGTACAGTCATGGCCAAAAGTTTTGAGAATTATACAAATATTAATTTTTACAAAGTCTACTGCTTCAGTTTTTATAATGGCAATTTGCATATACTCCAGAATGTTATAAAGAGTGATCAGCTTAACAGCAATTACTTGCAAAGTCAATATTTGCCTAGAAAATGAACTTTATCCCGCAAAACACATTTCAACATCATTGCAGCCCTGCCTTAAAAGGACCAGCTAACATCGTTTCAGTGATTGCTCCATTAACACAGGTGTGGGTGTTGCTGAGGACAGGGCTGGAGATCAATCTGTCATGATTAAGTAAGAATGACACCACTGGACACTTTAAAAGGAGGCTGGTGCTTGGCATCATTGTTTCTCTTCTGTTAACCATGGTTATCTCTAAAGAAACACGTGCAGTCATCATTGCACTGCACAAAAATGGCCTAACAGGGAAGAGTATCGCAGCTAGAAAGATTGCACCTCAGTCAACAATCTATCGCATCATCAAGAACTTCAAGGAGAGAGGTTCCATTGTTGCCAAAAAGGCTCCAGGGCGCCCAAGAAAGACCAGCAAGCGCCAGGACCTTCTCTTAAAAGTGTTTCAGCTGCAGGATCGGGCTACCAGCAGTGCAGAGCTTGCTCAGGAATGGCAGCAGGCAGGTGTGAGTGCATCTGCAATCACTGTGAGGCGGAGACTCTTGGAGCAAGGCCTGGTCTCAAGGAGGGCAGCAAATAAGCCACTTCTCTCCAGAAAAAACATCAGGGACAGACTGATATTCTGCAAAAGGTACAGGGAGTGGACTGCTGAGGACTGGGGTAAAGTCATTTTCTCTGATGAATCCCCTTTTCGATTGTTTGTGACATCTGGAAAACAGCTCATTCGGAGAAGACGAGGTGAGCGCTACCACCAGTCTTGTCTCATGCCAACTGTAAAGCATCCTGAAACCATTCATCTGTGGGGTTGCTTCTCAGCCAAGGGAATCGGCTCTCTCACAGTCTTGCCTAAAAACACAGCCATGAATAAAGAATGGTACCAGAATGTCCTCCGAGAGCAACTTCTCCCAACCGTCCAAGAGCAGTTTGGCCATCAACAATGCCTTTTCCAGCATGATGGAGCACCTTGCCATAAAGCAAAGGTGATAACTAAATGGCTCAGGGAACAAAACATAGAGATTTTGGGTCCATGGCCTGGAAACTCCCCAGATCTTAATCCCATTGAGAACTTGTGGTCATCATCAAGAGACGGGTGGACAAACAAAAACCTACAAATCCTGACAAAATGCAAGCATTGATTGTGCAAGAATGGACTACTATCAGTCAGGATTTGGTCCAGAAGTTGATTGAGAGCATGCCAGGGAGAATTGCAGAGGTCCTGAAGAAGAAGGGTCAACACTGCAAATATTGACTTGCTGCATTAACTCATTCTAACTGTCAATATAAGCTTTTGTTACTCATAATATGATTGCAATTATATTTCTGTATGTGATAAAAACATCTGACAAACACACATAAAAACCAGAGGGCAGCAGATCATTTGAAAATATAATATTTGTGTCATTCTCAAAACTTTTGGCCATGACTGTAGAAAATATATGTTTTTTCTCTCAGTTATATATCATACATTGCAGTGAAAAATTGAGTGGTTTGCGGTACAATAGCCGCCGTCTAAAGACTACGTTTTTTCTCTCAGTTATATATGATACAGTGACGTGAACATACAAAATGTTGAACCCAAGGGCTAAGGGTCGAGGACGAGGGCGTGGACATGGGCGTTCAAGTAGTGTAGGGGGCAGAGGCCGTGGTCCTGGGCAGGGTGACACAGTACATGTTGATGATGGAGCACTGGAACGCCACAGAGTTTCGCTCCCTAGCTTCATCTCGCAACTTACTGGTTTACGTGGTACACCACTATTGAAACCACAACAGTGCGAACAGGTGATGACGTGGATAGCGGACAATGCGTCCAGTAATTTATCCACCACCCAGTCTTCCACGCAGTCCACCCACGCTAGCCAAGGGAGTAAACCTCTGTCTCCTCCAGCTCAACCTCCTTCCCCCCAGCCTGCCCCCCCACGGAAATTATGGATTCAGATCAGGCATACTCACAGGAACTCTTTTCAGGACCCTACCCAGAGACACAAACCAATGCTCAACAGCAACCTGAGCAGTTGCTCTGTCCCGATGCCCAAAATTTAGAACTTTCACAGTCTGTGGGTGATGAGAGTGTGGACTTAGTGCAAGTAGTACGTGAAGAGGTGTCGGATGATGATGATGATGATGATGATGATGAGACACGGTTGTTAGACAGTGACGTTGTTGTCAGGGCAGTAAGTCCGAGGGGAGAGCAGAGTGAGAAATCGGAGGAAGAGCTGGTGGATGATGAGGTGACTGACCCGAGCTGGGTTGGTAATCCAACTCAAGACAGTGCTTCTGAGGGGGAGGCAAGTGCAGCACCAGAACAGGTTGGAAGAGGCAGTGGGGTGGCCAGAGGGAGAAGCAGGGCCAGAGCAGGTAGATCAGCAACTGTTTCACGGAGTCAAGCTCCCTTGCCGAGGCTTAGATGTTTGGAGGTTTTTAAAGAAAGTGAGGATGACCGACGGGGACTGTGGTGTACAACCTGTGCTACAACAGGATCAGCAGGGGAGCCACCACTACCAGCCTAACTACTACCAGCATGCGCCGGCATATGAGTGCTAAACACCTGACTCAGTGGAACCAAGGCCGTTCACCTCCTACGGGTCACACCACTGCCCCTTCCCCTATGTCACATGCTGGCTTGGCGAGTCAACCCCCCGCCCAGGACCCCGGCACGAGCGCCTCCCACCCCACAACCACCCCTTCACCTCCACGATCCTCCACAACCTCCACCAATGTGTCCCAGCGCAGCGTTCAGCTGTCTTTGCAGCAGACATTTGAGCGCAAGCGCAAATACAATTCCAGCCTCCCACATGCACAAGCCCTAAACGTCCACATCTCCAAATTGTTGAGCCTGGAGATGCTGCCCTATAGATTGGTAGAGACTGAGGCTTTCTGCAACCTGAGGGCGGTGGCTGTCCCTCGGTACTTGGTCCCCGGCCGCCACTATTTTTTCCGATGTGCCGTCCCAGCCCTACACCAGCACGTGTCACAGAACATCATCCGTGCCCTGACCAACGCGGTTAGTGATAAGGTCCACCTAACCATGGACACGTGGACAAGTGCTGCTGGGCAGGGACACTATATCTCACTGACGGCACATTGGGTTAACTTGGTGGAGGCTGGGACCGAGACTTACCCTGGGGCCGCTCATGTACTGCCCACACCGAGGATTGCGGGGCCTACCTCGGTCACGGTTTCTCAGATGTACTATGCCTCTTCCTCCAACCCCTCCTCCTCCTCCGAACTACAATCCGTAGGCACGGCGCCTTCAGTCAGTAGCTCTAAGCACAGCAGCAGTGCCGTGGGTAAGCGCCAGCAGGCGATGCTCAAACTGCTGAGCTTAGGTGACAAAAGGCACACCGCCCAAGAGCTGTTACAGGGCATCATGGCGCAGACCGATCTGTGGCTGGCACCGCTGAACCTCAAGCCAGGCATGGTTGTGTGTAACAACGGGCGTAACCTGGTGGCGGCTTTGCAACTCGGTAGACTGACACATGTGCCATGCCTGGCCCACGTGTTCAATCTCATAGTTCAGCGGTTCATCAAGACATACCCCAATCTGTCTGATTTGCTCACCAAGGTGCGCCGCATCTGTGCGCATTTCCGCAAGTTGACCACAGATGCTGCCACTCTCAGGGCAGCGCAGCGCCGCCTACAACTGCCAGCTCACCGACTGTTGTGCGACTTGCCCACGAGATGGAATTCGACATTAAACATGTTATCCAGAGTTTATCAGCAGTGCATTGTAGACTGCCAGATGTCAACTTCCACCAGAACTGGTAGTCAGGTCAGTCAGCTTCCTCAAGTCTACAATGAGGAGTGGACTTGGATGTCTGATATCTGTCAGGTGTTGAGCAACTTTGAGGAGTCAACACAGATGGTCAGCGGCGATGCCGCCATTATCAGCCTCACCATCCCGCTGTTTTGCCTGTTGAAAAACTCACTGCTCAGCATGAAGTCAGAAGCTTTGCGCTTGTCACAGGAGATGGGGGAAGAAGATACGTCGCTTGATAGCCAGAGCACCCTCCGGTCTGTTTCTCAGCGCGTATTGGAGGAGGGGGATGAGGATGAGGAGGAAGAGGAGGAGAATGTTGGCGAGACAGAAGAGGGTACCAATGCTCAGTCCTTCTTAACTCTGTTTTGCTGATAAGAGCAAGACTTCAGGTTCGGATACTCTTTAAAGAGAGACTCTTAACTTATCTACAGCTACACTTCAAAGGAAGGTTTATAATATGATTTTATTAAATATAATAAGTAGTGTATACATATAGTGATATAATGTCCATCTTTTGCACTTATCTATACACAAAGGATAAAGAACATAATACACAATTATATCAACACTTCATCTGGAGTCCTGACTACATCCAGAATGAAGGTACATACATCACCGATTGAGTTATCATCATCTGACAGCGACATCAGCTGGGAAGCCCTTTCAGCGAAAGCAGTCAGAGTCTCGATCGAGAAAACACCGGTCCCTACACGAGGTGTCCCCCCGTAGGATGAGCTTCTGACTTATTTCCTGAAGGGTTACAGCTATATACCAATTAAACAAAGAGCTCCATTCCCTAGTGGAACGTAGCCAGCACATGCACTGTATAATTGTCACTGTGTACGTGTTGTCCATCTGCTCTCACCGCAGACCTTGGAGCGGCCAGTTCCCAGGTCCGCAGCGAGTCAGAATCTCAAAACAACCTTGAGAAAATATGTAGACAAAACCTTACTCCGTGCACCTGCATTCACAGGTCTTAAATCAACACTTTAACTGAACAGATACAAAATGGAATTCAAATGATCAGAAAATTCATGTTCACACTTTAAACTCTTGAGCGTGTATGGACTGACGAAGAAGAGTTGGAGGAGGAGGAGGAGGAAATGGAGAGTCAGGCCAGTGAGGAGAGGGAATTCTTGCGTGTTGGGACTTTGGCGCACATGGCAGACTTCATGTTAGGCTGCCTATCCCGTGACCCTCGCGTTAAAAGCATTTTTTCAAACAACGATTACTGGGTGTTCACTCTCCTGGACCCACGGTACAAGCAGAACCTTTCCACTCTCATCCCTGTAGAGGAAAGGAGTATGAGAGTGAATCAATATCAACAGGCCCTGGTGCACAAGCTGAAACAATCCTTCCCATCTGACGCAGCTAGTGGCGGAGGGCGTGGTTCTGTGGGCCAAGTAGCGGGGGAGGCGAGCAGGCAGCTTGTCCAGCACTGGCAGGGGAACGCTCTCCAAGGCCTTTGCCAGTTTTATGTCACCCCAGCAAGACTATGTCACCTGTCGCCAGTCTAGGCAGAGTAGGGGGGAGCTGTACAGAAAGATGGTGAGGGAGTACCTAGCTGACCATACCAACGTCCGGACTGATCACTCTGCTCCATACAACTACTGGGTTTCAAAGCTGGACTCGTGGACTGAACTGGCGCTGTACGCCTTGGAGGTGCTGGCCTGCCCTGCCGCTAGCGCATTGTCAGAGTGGGTATTCAGTGCAGCTGGTGGCGTCATCACCGATAAGCGTACACGCCTGTCAACTGACAGCACTGACAGCGCTGACAGGCTGACGCTTATTAAAATGAACAAAGCCTGGATTTCACCGGAATTCAAATCTCCTCCGGGGGAAAGCAGCTAAAGAATAAGATTCCTTATGTATCCGATTCCTCCTCCTTCTCTTCATTGCCAAACGCTGACCCAAAAGGGAAGTTTTTAGAGGGCCAACTGGCACTCTTTTAAGACAATGTTTCCGGAGGGCCACCTACAGGCCCTCTCTCCAAACAATTTTTCCGGATCGTCAACTACAGACACTCTAAAAAAATTTTCAGGAGCGTCAACTACAGACACTCTAAAACAATTTTTTTCGGAGGGTCGACTTCAGACACTCCCAAAAAAAATTTTTGGGAGACTCACCTACAGCCATTTGACTGCAATCTCAGTCGGACAAAGGCATTGGTGGTGTCACTGCCATGCTGTGTCAGGCTAAATTTTTGGGTGGTTCACTTGCTACCTCAGTCTAACTCGATCACTCTGTTGTCACCGCAGCCATACAGGGTCACGCTAAAGTTTTTATGTGCTTCGCCTGCTACCTCACTCTAACTTGGACACTCTGTTGTCATCGCCACCATACAGGGTCACGCTAAATTGTATTTGTCCTTTCCCTACTACTTCAATCTAACTCTGTCACTCTTGTTACCGCCATGCTTCGTCACGTTAAATTTTATTTGTTTTTCGCCTGCTTCTTCACTCTAACTCGTTCACTCAGTTGTCACCGCCATAGTGGGTTGCACTATAGCAGCCCAAGTTTGCACAGTCCTTTTTTTCTCTCTAACTGATCGATACTACACGTCACATTAGAAAATACGTTTTTTTACTCTCAGTTAATACACATATATTTGAAAAAGTTCAATGGAACAATTTTCTGGGTTGAACTATACCAGGCCGAGTCTGCACAATCCTTTGTTTCTCTCTAACTGATCGATACTACACGTCACATTAGAAAATACGTTTTATTGCTCTGTTATACAAATATATTTGAAAAAGGTCACTGTGGGACAATTTTCTGGGTAGCTCTATGCCAGACCCAGTCTGCACAATCCTTTGTTTCTCTCTAATTGATATAGGCATATGAGTGCTAAACACCTGACTCAATGGAACCAAGGCCGTTCACCTCCTGCGGGTCACACCACTGCTCCTTCCCCTGTGTCACTTGCGGCCTCTGCGAGTCAACCCCCCGCCCAGGACCCCGGCATGAGTGCCTCCCGCCCGAAAACTACCCCTTTGCCTCCACGATCCTCCACACTGTCCACCAATGTATCCCAGCGCAGTGTTCAGCTGTCATTAGATCAGACATTGGAGCATAACATAGTAACATAGTAACATAGTTTGTAAGGCCGAAAAAAGACATCTGTCCATCCAGTTCAGCCTGTTTTCCTACAAGTTGATCCAGGGGAAGGCAAAAAAAACCCTGTGAGGTAGAAGCCAATTTTCCTCACTTTAGGGGGAAAAATTCCTTCCCGACTCCAGTCAGGCAATCAGAATAACTCCCTGGATCAACGACCCATCTCTAGTAACTATAACCTGTAATATTATTACCCTCCAGAAATACATCCAGGCCCTTCTTGAACTCTCTTAGTGAACTTACCATCACCACCTCCTCAGGCAGAGAGTTCCATAGTCTCACTGCTCTTACCGTAAAGAATCCTCTTCTATGTTTATGTACAAACCTTCTTTCCTCCAGACGCAGAGGATGTCCCCTCGTCACAGTCATAGTCCTCGGGATAAATAGATGATGGGAGAGATCTCTGTACTGACCTCTGATATATTTATACATAGTTATTAGATCTCCCCTCATTCGTCTTTTTTTCTAAAGTGAATAACCCTAATTTTGATAATCTTTCTGGGTACTGTAGTCCACCCATTCCAGTTATTCCTTTAGTTGCCCTCCTCTGAACCCTCTCCAAATCTGCTATGTCTGCCTTGTTCACAGGAGCCCAGAACTGTACACAGTACTCCATATGTGGTCTGACTAGTGATTTGTAAAGTGGCAGGACTATGTTCTCATCACGGGCATCTATGCCTCTTTTGATGCAACCCATTATCTTATTGGCCTTGGCAGCAGCTGTCTGACACTGGTTTCTGCAGCTTAGTTTGCTGTTCACTAAAATTCCTAGGTCCTTTTCCATGTCAGAGTTACCCAATGCTTTACCATTTAGTATGTACTGGTGACTTGCATTATTCCTTCCCATATGCATAACCTTACATTTGTCAGTGTTAAACCTCATCTGCCACTTTTCTGCCCAAGCCTCCAGTCTATCCAGATCCTGCTGTAGCAGTGCACTGTCCTCCTCTGTGTTAATTACTTTACACAGTTTAGTGTCATCTGCAAAAATTGATATTTTACTGTGCAAGCTTTCTACAAGATCATTAATAAATATATTGAAGAGAATAGGACCCAATACAGACCCCTGTGGTACCCCACTAGTGACAGTGACCCAATCTGAGTATGTACCGTTAATAACCACCCTCTGTTTTCTATCACTGAGCCAGTTACTTACCCACATACAGACATTTTCTCCCAGGCCAAGAATTCTCATTTTGTATACTAACCTTTTATGTGGTACCGTGTCAAACGCTTTGGAGAAGTCCAAATATACGACATCCATTGAGTCGCCGCAGTCAAGTCTAGAACTTACCTATAGAAACTGATTAAATTGGTTTGACATGACCGATCCCTCATGAAGCCATGCTGATATGGAGTTATTTGCTTATTTTCATTGAGGTACTCCAAGATAGCATCTCTCAGAAAACCTTCAAACAGTTTACCCACAACAGAAGTTAAACTTACCGGCCTATAGTTTCCAGGCTCTGTTTTTGGACCCTTTTTGAATATTGGCACCACATTTGCTATGCGCCAATCCTGTGGAACACTCCCGTATAGTATAGTATACTATACGGGAGTGTTTTGTGTTATAATATAGTATCAGTATAGAGTCCTTAAATATCAGAAATAAGGGTCTGTCGATTACATTACTTAATTCTCTTAGGATACGGGGGTGTATGCCATCCGGTCCTGGTGATTTGTCTATTTTAATATTTTTAAGACTTTGCTGCACCTCTTCCTGGGTCAGAGAGGACACTTTTAAAGGGGAATTTACTTTTATACTCTGCATTTCATCTGACAGTTTATTTTCCTCAGTGAATACAGTGGAGAAAAAGTTATTTAGTAGCTTCGCTTTCTCTTCATCGCTCTCTGCTACTCCCCCCTCATTACTCTGTAAGGGGCCGACACCTTCAGGTTTATACTTTTTAGTATTTATATAATTGAAGAACATTTTAGGGTTAGTTTTACTCTCTTTGGCGATGAATCTCTCGGTCTCTAGTTTGGCTGTTTTTATGTGTCTTTTACATATTCTATTTTTTTCCTTATAGTTTTTCAATGCTTCCTCACTCCCCTCCTGTTTTCGTGATTTAAATGCTTTCTTTTTGTCATTTATTGCTTTCTTTACAGTTCTATTTATCCACATTGGTTTTTTCTTGTTTCTTATTATTTTATTCCTATATGGTATGTACCTCTCACAATTAGATA
The DNA here is from genome assembly GCA_900303285.1 of Rhinella marina. Classification (NCBI taxonomy): domain Eukaryota; kingdom Metazoa; phylum Chordata; class Amphibia; order Anura; family Bufonidae; genus Rhinella; species Rhinella marina. The sequence goes on from ONZH01002068.1 coordinate 31,781, forward strand.
TTAGGATGCTTTTAAAAATATCCCATTTTGTGGCTGTATTTTTATTTTTGAGGACTTTGTCCCAGTTAGTTAGGCCTATGGCCTCTCTTAGTTGGCTAAATTTTGATTTTTTGAAGTTTGGTATTTTTGTTCCTCCCTGAAGAAACGCTCTTTTGAATGACAATTGGAAGGTTATTATGTTATGGTCACTGTTTCCCAGGTGTCCCCCAACCTGCACACCTGTTGTTCTGTCAGGTCTATTGGTTAGTACTAAGTCCAGTATGGCCGTCCCTCTAGTGGGGTCCTGAACCAGTTGGGAAAGGTAATTGTCTTTGGTTATTTCCAAGAACCTGTTTCCTTTATGAGATGTACAGGTTTCAGTTTCCCAGTCTATATCTGGGTAGTTGAAGTCCCCCATAATAACGACCTCATTATGATTTGCCGCCTCGTCTATTTCATTTAGAAGTAGATTTTCTGTGGTCTCTGATATATTGGGTGGTTTATAATAAACCCCTATTAGTATTTTATTATTGTTTTTGGCTCCATGTATTTCTACCCACAGTGACTCCACATCTTTATGTCCCTCACTTATATCTTCCCGGAGTGTGGGCTTTAGGCATGACTTTACATAAAGGCAGACCCCTCCCCCTCTCCGGTTTTGACGATCCTTTCTAAAAAGAATGTAACCCTGTACATTAACTGCCCAGTCATAGCTATCATCCAGCCATGTCTCAGTTACTCCCACTATGTCATAGTCCTCCTCACACATCACTAATTCCAGTTCACCAGTTTTATTAGCTAGGCGTCTGGCATTAGTGTACATTACATTAAGAGGTTGATGTATATTTCTTACCCTACACCTTTCCTTCTGATCTGTTCTAGTTCCTCCTTCCATTCCTCCCCCAGTTCCATTACCTTGCCCCAGGTCTCTATCTGCACTATCTTCTGCTCCTATAATGTAGTTACCTTCCCCCCCAGTCCCTAGTTTAAACACTCCTCCAGCCTTCTAGCCATCTTCTCCCCCAAAACAGCTGCCCCTTCCCCATTGAGGTGCAGCCCATCCCTATGGTAGAGCCTGTAGCCGACAGAGAAGTCGGCCCAGTTCTCCAGGAACCCAAACCCCTCCTTCCTACACCAGTTCTTGAGCCACTTGTTTACCTCCCTAATCTCCCGCTGCCTTTCTTGTGTGGCTCGTG
>ONZH01002069.1:0-21312 GCA_900303285.1 Rhinella marina
ATGAAATGGATTTTTATCACTGAGATAAAACAACAAAAAAACAATTTATTTTTTATTTTTAATTTTTTTTTTTAACGTGACGTGCAGAAAATATCAGAGCGCAAACTCAGCCCCTGCTGACTGTGGCTATTTTGACTGCAACCCAGAAAAATGTCGCACTCAGATTTTTCTAATGTAGCTGTATCAGTGAGAGCAAAGGACCGTATTGGATTACGTGACGTACAGTATGGGTCACCTGGACAGAAAATACGGATTGTGGTTTGTGGTGACTGGACAGCTGAACTGTGACACACAGAATGGTTCCACACAGTTGTATGAAATGGATTTGTATCACTGAGATAAAACAACAAAAAAACTAAGTTTGTTATATATGGCGATAGCTGCACTACTAGTGCCAGCCAGCCCAGCCAGAAGACAAAAAAAGTGTCTTGTAGCCCTTAGAAGGGCTGTTGGGTTCTTTTGAGATCACTCCTGCCTAACAGAGAACTAAATCCAGGCCCTAACACTCTCCCTGAAACGCAGCAGATCTGTCCCTAGCAACATCCAGACAGCCTCTGAGCCGAGCACCGCCGGACATCACTAGTATATTCCAGGGTCACCTGATATGGCCAGCCAACCCCTGCTATCGACATGTAAGGGCCCCACGTGATGCTGGGTGTACCGCAGAGTCTCCTGGCTTGTGATTGGCTGTGTTTATAGGCGCCAAAAATTCAAAATGCGGGAGATGCCATTTCCTCGAGCATGGCGAGATACTCGTCCGAGTAGCGAGCACTTACGAGTACCCTAATACTCGAACGAGCACCTAGCTCGGATGAGCATGCTCGCTCATCTCTAGTTATGAGGAATATTAATTGGGGTAATAAATAAAATCAAAAAGAGATTCAGAGAGAAAGAGAAAAGTCTGAGAGAGGAAGTAGATAAAACCAAAGCAGAAGTCCTGAAAGAGCCAGGACCTATAAATGAAAAGAAGTGGAGGGAAGCCCAAGAGGAACTTAATAATTATATCAGAGAAAAGGCTCAAAATAAATTAAGGTTTCAGGCGAGATAAAGGCATCTCAAGATGGGGCAATTAAATGAACAGTTAATGGCTATAATACATAACCAAAGAGGGAAAAATTATATAAGTGTAGGAAGGGGGTAGGAAAAGTCATGATAGGGAAGAAATAGAGGAGGAGTTTGTGAGATACTTTTCTACCCTATACCAATCAGAATGGCAAGGAACGCCAGGGGAAATACAAGGTTACTTACAACAGGTTGATTTACCTAGGATTACTGCCAGGGGCGGATTGGGAAATTAAAGTGGCCCTGGAAAAAATACTAAAAGTGGCCCCATTTTGTAGTTGGGTCCAAATTGATGGAAAGCAGGGCCAGCAATACCATATTGTAGCACATTATACCACCCAAATAGAGCCAAATACCACAGTACATCACAAAATACTGCCAGCAGCACAAAATACATACCCCAAAACGTCAACTGGCTGCCCATGAGGAGGACCTATAAGGTCTATGGCCAATCCGCCCCTGATTACTGCCCAGCAGAGAGAAACTTTAGACTCCCCTATTACTGTGGAAGAACTGAAGGAAGCATTGGGGCAAATTAAAGGGAATTCAGCCCCAGGCAGGGATGGATTTACTTATGAGGTATATAGAAGATACTCAGATATACTCCTGCCCACTTTAGAGAGAGTTATAAGGGAGGCAGATAGGAATGGAAGTCTTCCAAAGACAATGACAGAAACCCTTATAATGTTAATTTTGAAGCAAGAAAAAAATCCAAGCGAGGTGGGGTCTTATAGACCCATCTCACTAATAAATACAGATGCAAAAATATATGCTAGAGTCCTTACAAACAGACTGGGGAAAGTAATACAAGATCTAATCAAGGAAGATCAGAAGGGCTTTATGCCAGGCGGTACTGCCCATTCAAATTTAAGGCGTTTATTTGAGAATATTCAAACGGTGCCGGATGGGGGGAACCCACTCCATCCTGTCATTAGATGCTACCAAGGCATTTGACAAGGTGGAGTGGGACTTCTTGTGGGCAGTGCTATTAAAATATGGTTTTGGTGAAAGATTTATTACTAGGATACAAATGCTTTATGTGAGCCCTAGGGCAGCCATTCTTATTAATGGAGTACAATCTTGGACTTTTGAATTGAGTAGGGGTACCAGGCAGGGGTGTCCTCTCTCCCCCCTCCTGTTCACCCTAGTTGTGGAGCCTTTGGCTGAAATTATAAGAAACGATCCAGGTATAATTGGATTTGGGGCGAGGAGGGGGGGAGACAGGATATCCCTTTATGCTGATGATCTGATGCTGTATCTTGCAAAACCAGAAGATTCTATACCTAGGGTGATGGAGATAATAGAAAAGTTCGGTAAATATTCAGGATTTTTAATAAATTGGAGCAAATCTGTGCTTCTACCATTAAAAGAGGAAGTTAATTTGAGGAAAAGTGAGATTAAGATAATAAATAAAGATCAAAGCTTCAAATACCTGGGTGTTGAGATATCCAGGGAAATAAAAGATTTTCATAAAAATAATACCAAACCATTAGTGAAAGAAGTAGAAAAGAAGATACAAATATGGGGAGATGAATCTTTCAAAAGGAGATAAGATAGCCTTGGTTAAAGGTGTTATAATGCCAAAATTTATATACCTCTTCTCTGCTTGTCCCATATGGTTTGAAGAAAATCTGTTTAGGAAAATAAGAAGGATTTTTAATGGACTTATTTGGGGAAGACAGAAGATTTGTCAAGGTTGGGATAAACAGACAACAGAGGAGCGTGTGCCCTGAGCTTACCCAACCCTCTGTCCCTGCCTATTGCCTCACCCACGCTAAACCGTGGGGCGACAACCACGAGGACTGCGAAATACACTGTATAAGGTGCAGAACAGGGAACAACAAACAAGACAGACAAAACACCAAATGGATAGTCAGGAAGCCGTGTCAAAACCAGGAATAACAAAGTACAAAATCGGAAGACGGTAGAGTAGTCAGATACAAGCCAAGGGTCAAATCAGCAGTCAGGATACACAATACAACGCAAGCAGGAATAGCAAGGAATTGCAAAAACCAGCAAGGAGCAGAGAGGAAGGTAGGTATATATGCAGGAAGAAATCCCACCCCCAGATTCTGAATGGACCAGATTCAGAGAAGCCACTCAGCCAGCACCTGAGTATAAACCCTGAGTAGACAAACCAAACAAGAAGCTGGGTGTTGGCTCCAAAACAACCCACAGTGTGAACGTGGTTCAAGGCAAGGCGTAGGCACTAAACAGAAACACACAAAAACTCAGAAAACCAAGCAAAACATAGAACCTATGTTCTCTGATGACCAGACCTGACAAGATTAGAATAAAGCAGGAATACATTACTCTAACTTGGGAAAAAGGGTGAATAAAGTTTCCAGATATTCAGGCTTATTATTTGGCGACTCAAATATGTTATTTAATGAAGTGGAAAAGTAATGTTTTTTTCCGCTATGTGGTTGATAAGTCAGAGGAGAGGTATACATCATTATTTCAAATGTTGGAATCGGGGTAAATGAGGAAATTTAATTGGAAACAAAATCCAGTAGTGAGGACAATTGAAAAAAATTGGCAACACTTAAAGGCCATGATAGGAGTAGATGTGGTATTAGAAGAAACACCGATTTGGTATAATAAAAAAATAGGAGAATTAAATAAACTGGGTGTTCTCAAGAATCTGAAAAATAAAGGTATAGATAAAATAGTGGATATATGGGGGGGGGAATAAGGGGCTGGGAGGAACTACAGTCTAAGTATAATTTATCAAGAGGAGCATGGATAGAATATCATCAGTTGAGAAATTCCCTGAAAGGAGTTCAGAATATGACTGTGTATAAGACATATGACCTGCCCGACTTGGCAGTCGGCAGTGGCAGTGAGAGGAGAAAAGCATTGTCATATGTTTATAGACAGATTATAGAGTGGAAACAGAGACAGGTAAAATTAAAAAGTTGTGAAAAATGGGAAAGTGAGTTGGGGGAAATAACTGAAGAACAATGGGAAAAAATATATAGGAATGTGAGGAGAGTATCCCCCAATCTGAATCATAAAATTGTGCAATTTAACATCATTAATAGATTGTATTATACTCCCAGCTTCTTGTTTAAAATTGGGAAGAGAACAAATGATTGCTGTCCCAAATGTGGCATTGGGGGAGCAGGATTTGTCCATATGTTGTGGGAATGCCCAAAAATAAGTGTTTTCTGGAGTGAAGTATTTGAAGAAATAAATGAAAAAATTGGAAATAGAGTAGAATTTACACCTCTAATAGCCATTTTAGGAGACAAACCAAGAATAAAAATGCAAAAGAAACTAAAAAAGAGACTCAATAGGATGCTTTTTGGAGCACGTCTATTGATAATGAGAAATTGGCTAGCTCCTCACGCTCCAAGTTATTCTGCATGGATGAATTTGATGAAGTTGTATGAGGAGGCAGATTAGGTTAATATTATTTTATTTAATTTTTTTTGTTGTTGTCACTCTTCCTCCTCTGGGCTGGGGATTGTGGGTTGGAGGGAGGGATCTCACAAGGGGTTATAATAAATTATTACTGTTATGTATAGTGTATGGATATGCTTATGTTATACATATTTATTTTTGTAATAATTTGCATAAGAAAAATAAAATTTATTAAAAACAAAAAGCAAAACAAAAAACCTTATATACGCCAAAATAGTACTTATATAAACCACATATTGTCCCAAAAAAGAGAGCCCTCACATAGCTCAGTAAATAATAATAAAAAGTTATGGCTTTTAAAAATCATTTTAGCAAAATCCATGTTCAAAAAGTCAAATGACTCTCATTCCCTTTTGAGCCCTGCTGTGCCCCCTGTGTTTTTTCTTGATTTACCCTTTGTAAAAATTAAAAATGTGGGGCTAAAGCAATTTTCTACTGGAAGATATTTAAGTTTTCATTTCCATGGTCTAATATGTTAATCAGGTCTATAGAACACCTGCAATTTCAAAATCATCACTCCACCTCAATCTGAATTCCTTGGGGGATATAGTTCCTAAAATTGGATAATTTCTTGGGGGTTTCCACTGCACATGAATCTCAAAGGTTTTGCAAATGTGACCTGGTACCCAAACCCATTCCAGCAAAATGCGCACTTTTAAAGTTGAATGGTGCACCTTAACTTCTAAACGATACATTATGCCTGAACAGGAGATTACACATACACATTGGCTATTTCAGCAGTCTTTTGAAATTGTGTAACAGTTTGTGGGTGTATTTTCTCATTTCACCCCTGGTAAAAATGGAAAACTTGGGCTAATATAAGCTACTACTGTAAATAATTAAATTTTTCATTTTCAAGGTCCAATGTTAATAAATTCTATAAAACACCTGTGAGGTGAAAGCAATCACTACATTCCCTAGATGAATTTATTGGGGGTTATAGTTTCCAAGATGGTCCATTTCTTAGGGATTTCTCTGTACTGTACCTCAGGGGCATGCTAATTAGATACGATATCCAAACCCATTCTAGCAGAATCTACTGTATGTTTCAGAAGTCAAAAGGTGGTCTTTTCCTTCTGAGCCCTTTTGCTTGTCCAAACATTAGTTTACAACCACACATTCTCATGAGGTATTAGGAAACAATTTGTGGGGTGCCTTTACTCCTGTTAAAGGGTTGTCTGATCAGTAAATGGCATTTATCATGTAGACAAAGTTAATATATGACATTTACTAATGTATAATAATTGTCCATATTACCTCTTTTGCTGGTTTGATTCATGTTTCCATTTTTGCATTATACACTGTTTGTTTCCAGGGATTGAAGCCCTGCTGCAGTGCATCTACGAGGTGGTCATGACAGGAGCTGCTGCCAATGTGTTCCTATGCGTGCTCCCACTGTCCCATCCTCCAGAGAGGATGGTGCTTTTTTCTATAGTGTGCAAGAACAGCCATATTGCTGGATTGTAGCAGTGACCATAACCCTTGGACGAGCAGTGTAATGTGATGTAAAAATGAAAAAAGACAGCCAAGGAAGCAATATGGACAATCACAATACATTAGTATGTCTTGCATTAACTTTGGCTACATGATAAATGCCATTTTTGAAGTGAGAAGACCTCTTTAACCCTTGTGAAAATGAAGAAGCTTGAGCTAAAACTATTTTATTATTCCATATTATTGGAAACCTGTAATTTTTAATTTTCATGCTCCATTTATAATACATTTCTTGAAATAAAAAAGAGAGCAAATGGCACACAAAAAAGCAAAACAGTTATAAAATATGTGAGAAATTAATGGCAAACCTAACAAGTTTTTGGTTGCTTTGAGAGTATGTAGAACAATGGATTCTCAGTCTTGGTAGACCTCAAAAATATGAACATCACAAGTACCATGAATTTTAAATTGGCATTGTCTTTAGATTCACTTCAGTGTATGGGATTGGTGGATATTCAGTGAAGATGGAAAGATTTCCATTTGCATATCCTTTGAAGCTTGTAGAAACCAGGCCCAGATGTCAAATCTCACATGGTGTACTGTCCAGGAAACAAATAAACTCAACTCTGGGCTTATGATGCAGCACACACACAAAGATTTATTGATGATACTACAGAAATTAACAATTTTGTGGCTAGTGATATAGAGATCTGTCACCTTTTCATTACACCAAGCACTGAGAAGAACTGCCTACTGGACTCCTAAGCACAAATAGATCATGGGTTTAACCCTTAGGATACCAGAGGTTTCTTTATCTTTTGCGTTTTCATTTTTCTTCCCTATCTTCCTTGAGCCATAACTTTTTTTTATTTTTCTATTCACAAAGCCTTATGAGGGTTTATTTTTTGTGGGACAAGTTGTACTTTCTAGTGAAACCATTTAATATGGCATACAATGTAGTGGGCAGCGAGAAATTCCAAATGGGGTGGAATTGAGAAAAAACGCAATTCTCCACCGTTATATGGATTTTGTCCCTACGGCATTGCCTTTGTGGCAAAAACTGACCCATGCCCTTCTTTCTTTGAGTCAGTACAATTCCACATATGTATAGGTTTTTTTATGTCTAAATAGTGTAAAAATAAATTTAAAGTTTGAAAACATTTTTTACATCTCCATATTCTGACCCCAATAACTTTTTATAGTTATATCTACTGAGCTGTGTGGGGGCTTATTTTTTGCAGGACAATCTGTAATTTTTATTGATAATATTTTGGAGCATGTGTGTCAGAAACCAGAACTTGCCTAGCCGCGGTCCAGCGTTGTCTGTGACTCACGAGCGGGGCCGGCGTAGCAGTGCGCATGCGCCCGCTCACGATAGCGCTGGAGCGTCTGGCGTTGCCAGGCAACGCCACGATTCATGCTTTGCACAACAGGGAGCCGGCGAATCACGTGATATGCTTCGTGCGGCGTCCCCAGCTGTATGCATTAATCCCGTGGCTTCCTCGGCTGTTCCTGAAGGGGTTAATGTTGTGGATCCTGCCCCTGCAATTGCTAGCACACCTGAGCCCGGGTTCAGTGGGATTTGGACTTCCAGGCTCAGAACCCGCCCCCAGCCTATAAAGCCTGACATTCCTTGATATGCAGTGCCCGTGATTGATGTCTTTACCTAGGAACCTCACTCGCCCCTGTTTAGATTGTTTTGGACTCGACTTTTTGGATTTGGACTTTGGACTTCGGCTTTGTTTATTCCCTGTGGCTTTGACGTACTTCCAGTTACTGACCCGGACCGTTTGGACTGCTACTGTTTAGTGATTTTCGTGTTACTTGTGGTTCTGCTGTGGTGTGTCTGTTGTGTTATTCCCTAGGTGTTCAGTTTGGTTGACCTAGTGTGTCTATCCCTCATTCCCCACTGGTTACTGCAGGTTTTTGTTACTTTGTGTCAGTTTTGCCCGTACCTACTTTAGTTACCTTTTTGGCTTGTTTATATTGGTTTCCCGTGACCACTTACACTGTCTTTGTTTCTATCTGCCTCTTCCCTCCACTCCTATCTCATATTCTGTGCACTCACAGTTAGGGAGGGATCGTCTTCTAGTTGGGGCCGGCCTGTTAAGGAGTCGGGTGCCCCAAAAGGCAGGGACAGCGGGGGGAGTCAGCTCAGGGTTCACCCCTCTTTACCTGTCCTGACAATGTGGCTTTTTTATCACATTTTATTACATTTTTTGTTGAAGAGAAGCAACGAAAAAATGACAGATCTGCAATTTGACTATTTTTTCATTACACCATTCACCTTATTCGAAAAATATTTTTACATTTTAATAGTACAGGCGTTTTCAGATGTGGTGATGCCCATGATGTTTATATTTTGTGTTATTTATGTATTTATTTTTTGATTCGACAGAAAAGGGGTGATTGAAACTTTTTTTTAATTTTTTTATATTTTTAACAGTTTTTATTAACTTTTTTATGGTTTTGTAGCATGTGTTTGAGAATAGAAAATGCTGTATTTTTTTTAAAAAATATTCTCTACCAATTAGTTTCTCTTCAGAGAAACACATCATATTGAAATCAATTAGTGGCATCCTCATTGGCTGCAGAGGATGCCGGTAAGAAGCGCTAGCTTCTTTGTTTTTTTACCCTTTAGATGCATCTAAAGGCTTTAATGACCGTGATCGGTGTTATTGCCAGTCACAATCGTTAGTCACGGGTCTCTGCTGTTTGAAACAGCGGAAATCCGCCGGCCATGTCGTCTACTGTCCGTGCAAGCGGTTGACATGTTTGCCCATTGCTCCAGCACCGTACATGTACGGCGCTGGTAGCGAAAGGTTTACATTAATAAAATATGTTATACTGAATATTTTCCCCTCAGAACTATATATAAATCTGTTCAGCTACTCCTGCTCTATGCTATGCCACCCAAAGAGAGGACTGTAAGGGCAATGTGACCGGTTTCCATTAAACTATCGCAGATCTAGTTAAACAGAACAAGTAAACAGAAAAACTAGCTGAAGTAGGGAAGATTCCTATTTATTTACACATAACATTCCCAGTTAGATAATGTAATACTTGACATTTCCAAGTGGCAAAAAGCTTCCCAGATGGGAATGTGTTTATTTAATAACATTTTGCTGTATATGATTACCTACAGCGTGATCAATCATATCTTATTAATGACATTAAAATGTCTTTAATCCAATACATACCTTCCAGTATGAAAGACATTTGTTCTGCAATTAAAGAGCACAAGAATCCAGCTGTTAGTTGGAAATTACACTCTCAAGAGACATGAACAAAATCTTAAATATTAAGGAAATTAGATGAGATTTATGTTTAATCCCTTAGTAACCACCAATACACCTTTATACAGAGGGGCCTTGGGCTGGACTGCTGCTTTCTTATGGCGGTCCAGTACAAGCGCATCATAGGTATCCCATGCAGTGGAGAGTGGGGGCATGGAACATCTCCTGCTCTAACAGCTCAGACCAGAAGGAGCGCCGGTCTGTGTTGTCTAACCCCTTACAGGCAGCAGGCAATAGTGCCTATGGCATGTACAGTAAGCAATTACAGGCAGTCAGGGCCTAGTGAAGGCCTGAGGTTGCCACCAGTGTTTTCCAGCAGGCTGTGCCTCTCTGGTACAGCCTTCTGGTGAATGTTAATATAACAATGACAATATGAAAAAAAAGTAAAATTCCAAGCAAAAAAGCCTTTTTCCATTTGAAAAAAGCTTTTCAATCGAAATAATTTCAAAAATAAAAATATTCTCCACATACATCACTGTGACCATAACGTCGCGCATTATGCAATTATCATGTAATTTATCCTGTACAGTGAATGACAGATTTGCTGCTTTATTGCTTATTCACCATAAAAATTAAATACAAAGTGATCAAAAAGTGCTATCTACCCCAAAATGATACAGCAGCAGACAGCTGCTGTCAAGGCCAATAAGATAATGGGTTTGCTTAAAAAGAGACATAGATGCCCGTGATGAGAACATAGTCCTGCCACTTTACAAATCACTAGTCAGACCACACATGGAGTACTGTGTACAGTTCTGGGCTCCTGTGAACAAGGCAGACATAGCAGAGCTGGAGAGGGTTCAGAGGAGGGCAACTAAAGTAATAACTGGAATGGGTGGACTACAGTACCCAGAAAGATTATCAAAATTAAGGTTATTTACTTTAGAAAAAAGACAACTGAGGGGAGATCTAATAATGTATAAATATATCAGAGGTCTGTACAGAGATCTCTCCCATGATATTTTTATCCCCAGGACTGTGACCGTGATGAGGGGACATCCCCTGCGCCTGGAGGAAAGAAGGTTTGTACACAAACATAGAAGAGGATTATTTACGGTGATAGCAGTAAGACTATGGAACTCTCTGCCTGAGGAGGTGGTGATGGTAAGTTCACTAAAAGAGTTTAAAAGGGCCCTGGATGTATTTCTGGAGTATAATAATATTATAGGTTATAGTTACTAGAGATGGGTTGTTGATCCAGGGAGTAATTCTGATTGCCTGATTGGGGTCGGGAAGGAATTTTTTTCCCCTAAAGTAAGGAAAATTGGCTTCTACCTCACAGGGGGTTTTTGCCTTCCTCTGGATCAACTTGCAGGATAACAGGCCGAACTGGATGGACAGATGTCTTTTTTCGGCCTTATAAAACTATGTTACTATGTTACTAAGTTATACAGCAAATTCAAGCCCTCAAACAGTTCACTAGAAAGAAAAATAAAAACCCTATATGTAATTTGGTATCCCCTGTAATTATACTGACCCATCATGTTATGCCAAAAAATTAAAGCAGCAAAATTTAAAACTGTGGCACTATTGCTGTTTTTTTCCATCTCCCTCCCAGAAAGAGTTAATTAAAGTTTTTCAGTAAGTTATGTATAACCCAGAATGGCACCATTAAAAACTACAACTTTTCCACACAAAAAAACAAGCCTATGGCTAAAATAAAAATCTACAGTACAATGTCTTTAGAATCTTCATTATCAACATTTTTAATGTAACTCAGAAGCAACTTAATAAATCACATTATTACTGTTTAGTTAGGTCCTTTAGGTCCTCCTTAGAGGTTCTAGTGGCATTCTTATTGCAAGTGGTCAGACGTCAATTGTATTACAAAGAAGAGATATGTGGGAGTGGGCGCCAGATCAGAGATTGTATAGGGTATGTGTCTGTAAATAAAACAACCTGTTCATCTGCAGTGGCTGGGTTTGGAATAGCTCCAACACTAAACTGGGTCCCTGGACACAGTTGAGGTGTTACTGCTCTCTAGAAGGGATGGTAACACATGGTGCACTCCAATGGGAAATAAGTCCGGAGGTCCAAAGTCTGCAGCAAACCAGGGTGCTTCTTTTCTTTAGGAACATAAGGGCAAAACAATACAGTCAAGGTACTGAACTGGCTCTTCCAGTCTCCTCCCAGGCAGAAGGAAGTTTCATGAAGAGGAAAGGCCTGAGCTAGCTGTCTACCTGGCCAAAGGCTGGCGGCCCAGAGTCTGTGGCCAAGAGGCTTGCAACTTGGGGTGTGTGGCTCAGCGTCTTATTCTGGTCACTCATGGAGTCTGTCAGAGTCTCTCCTACTAAGCACTGGTCCCTATCTATAGACAACTAGGGACTGTTATATACGGTTCCTAGATAAACTAGAACCTTCCAGTCGGAGGGGTGGATTGGAGAACAACAACCTTAAAAAATACAGTGTTGGAATTTCTGTGTATCATAAAGAGAATGCTTTAATACAGAAAGAATGCTTTAAAAATATTCATAGTTGAAAGAACCCTTGCTCCAGGGCACCACACATAAAGTTGTCCCCAATAATATTTTTTTAAGATTTTATATCCTTAAAAGTCTAGTGTTATTACAGTATGATTCAACTATTACCAGCTTGGATGATAACATTACAATCAGACAGAGGTAAGTAGAAAAGAAGGAGGAGGCTTTTTAACTACTCCATCATCTGCATATCACTGCTGGCTGGAGCAGTGATGTTGTGCTCTTCCCAGCCCAGACAGGTCCTCAAACATTGATAAGCCTTAGGATGATGGTATTGTTGGTTCACCAGTTGTTATGGTAGGCATTAGTGACTGCTTATTAGGAACACCCAACAAATCTGATGTTTTAGAGATGCTCTGATCCAGCCATCATATGCTTATCCACTTTCTTATGACCTAATGTCACCCATTGTCACAAGATAATAGATATTATTAATTTCCCCAGTGCTAAAGCAGATTTTTATATTGTATATGTGTATGATTGTGTAATTATCTTGTGTACTTATGCATTTATTATAACAGCACAATTATGCCCACCCCCCTCTATTTACAGTATTATGGAGATGCAAGGTACTCTTACAAGTAAAAAAAAAAAAAAGCTTTGTCTGTTAGAAAAGCATGTCCACTGTATACCCCATGTCTTATAGTTCTTAGTTGTCATACATCTTATATGTCCACTCTCAACTTTCTACATTTCATATCTTTTAATTAACATTTCACATGAAGCAATGTGTAAGAAGGCTTCAGTATCTATAGTCCTATATTACCTGAATACATTTCATCATGGTAAGCTTTGTTACAGTCCCTTCTTGACAGCCTACTACTTTTCCTTGCAAACAATTTACTGCTTACAAAGAGCTCTGGATACATGCACATCCATTTCCTACCTTGCAATTAAACCAACAAATAAATTAGATTTTTTTTTATTGTGTTAAATAGACTGGCTTTATATCTAAGGTTTCAGATGTTTAGGATGCTGAACAATGAAAATATGGCTATTCATGGCTCATAAAACCCGATTTTCCTGAATATTCATTTGTCCTAATAAAAATTATAATTGACAATCATGGCAAATATTGTGTAGGTAATTCATTTAAACAGAGAATTGGAGGGTTTGGCAGAGTGCTACATTCCTTAAAGCTCTCAAACGTGGTGCTGAGAGTCAATGCATTGGGGTCTCTCATTTAAATCTGGTTGAGCTGCCAAGCCTTTCCTCTGACTATTAATGATGACAGATCATTTATTGCCTTATCTGAATACAGATGTATTTCTCTTTCTTGCTCTGCCATTTTCAGCTCTGCAGATTGTCATTCTGCAAAGTAGATTGTTCTCATGAAAATATATATGAATTGCTGCCTATCACACACATTCCTCATTCGCCAGTATTCTGCATGTTTAAATGACTAGGGATGATTAGCAATTTGGAAGCATACATCCATTTCAGTCTCAATATTTTATAGGTACATGCTTCATAGGAAGTGAGCCTCCCATTCATCATATTCCCTCTGCTTGGTATGTAAATACAATTTCATGAGAGCGATGGTTTTCTTTTCACATTTAAATTAAGACAAATAATGATTTTTTTAAAGCTGTCCAAGGTTAGACGAAATTCTTTTCAAAATGACCAGGAATGAGTAATTAAAATTGTTATTAGCTTTTGATGTACTTGTTTTTTGCTTTGTGAATCGAATTTAATATTAGTATGATTATTATATCACTAGTATAGTACTACAGGAGCCATCATATTGTAACATACAGTCATTTGAAAAGGTAAGGACTAGAGATGAGCGAGTAGTGAAATATTCGAAAGTTCGAAATTCGATTCGAATAGACCGCGAAATTCGACTTTTCGACCGAATATCGAATCCCATTAAAGTCTATGGGAATCTATCACAGCCTCTCAACAATACACTCCAAAGACAATATAACCTCTCTGTAAAGTGAGACCATACAAGGAAACCTTCTTTCCTCTACATTGCCATGGACCCCAAGCCATACTAGACAAAAAAGAAGATAAAATTCTGCACCCCTTAAAATCACGTTGCCTATGACAACCACAGATGGCATAGGCAAGGGGGAAAGCAAATAGACCCCACCCCTAATTGTCATTGTGTGTGTGTGTGAGAGATGTGGTCAGACATGTCTTCTTTAAAATGTAAAAACAACTCAAACACATGCAGAAGCCTTAAAATGCCCAAATTGTTGGCGCTTGAGATGTCAGTGACCCGACCTGGCCCAGTGTCATGTCTAGCAGGTAAAGCAGTGGGGATGTTGAGGGATGCGTAGGACCGCAAAAGGCAGGAAGAGGCCGTGGGCTGGCCAGAGGCTCATGGAAAATTTTGTGGAGGCCCAAGAGGTGAGACGTCTTAAAAATTGTGTGGAGGCTAAAGAGGTGAGACCTCTTAAAAATTATGTGGAGGCCCAAGAGCTGAGACCTCTTAAAAATTATGTGGAGGCCCAAGAGGTGAGACCTCTTAAAAATTATGTGGAGGCCCAAGAGGTGAGACGTCTTAAAAATTGTGTGGAGGCTAAAGAGGTGAGACCTCTTAAAAATTATGTGGAGGCCCAAGAGGTGAGACCTCTTAAAAATTATGTGGAGGCCCAAGAGGTGAGACCTCTTAAACATTTTGTGGAGGCCCAAGTGGTGAGACCTCTTAAAAATTATGTGGAGGCCCAAGAGGTGAGACCTCTTAAAAATTGTGTGGAGGCTAAAGAGGTGAGACCTCTTAAAAATTGTTTGTAGGCCCAAGAGGTGAGACCTCTTAAAAATTATGTGGAGGCCCAAGAGGTGAGACCTCTTAAAAATTATGTGGAGGCCAAAGAGGTGAGACCTCTTAAAAATTGTGTGGAGGCTAAAGAGGTGAGACCTGTTAAAAATTTTGTGGAGGCCCAAGAGGTGAGACCTTGATAACATTTTGTGGAGGCCCAAGAGGTGAGACCTTGATAAAATTATGTGGAGGCCCAAGAGGTGAGACCTGTTAAAAATTTTGTGGAGGCCCAAGAGGTGAGACCTGTTAAAAATTTTGTGGAGGCTAAAGAATTGAGACCTGTTAAAAATTGTGTGGAGGCTAAAGAGGTGAGACCTGTTAAAAATTTTGTGGAGGCCCAAGAGGTGAGACCTTGATAAAATGTTGTGGAGGCCCAAGAGGTGAGACCTTGATAAAATGATGTGGAGGCCCAAGAGGTGAGACCTGTTAAAAATTTTGTGGAGGCCCAAGAGGTGAGACCTGTTAAAAATTTTGTGGAGGCCCAAGAGGTGAGACCTGTTAAAAATTTTGTGGAGGCCCAAGAGGTGAGACCTGTTAAAAATTTTGTGGAGGCCCAAGAGGTGAGACCTTGATAAAATTTTGTGGAGGCCCAAGAGGTGAGACCTGTTAAAAATTTTGTGGAGGCCCAAGAGGTGAGACCTTGATAAAATTATGTGGAGGCCCAAGAGGTGAGACCTGTTAAAAATTTTGTGGAGGCCCAAGAGGTGAGACCTGTTAAAAATTTTGTGGAGGCCCAAGAGGTGAGACCTCTTAAAAATTATGTGGAGGCCCAAGAGATGAGACCTCTTAAAAATTATGTGGAGGCCCAAGAGGTGAGACCTCTTAAACATTTTGTGGAGGCCCAAGAGGTGAGACCTCTTAAACATTTTGTGGAGGCCCAAGAGGTGAGACCTCTTAAACATTTTGTGGAGGCCCAAGAGGTGAGACCTCTTAAAAATTATGTGGAGGCCCAAGAGGTGAGACCTCTTACAAATTATGTGGAGGCCCAAGAGGTGAGACGTCTTAAAAATTGTGTGGAGGCTAAAGAGGTGAGACCTCTTAAAAATTATGTGGAGGCCCAAGAGGTGAGACCTCTTAAAAATTATGTGGAGGCCCAAGAGGTGAGACCTCTTAAACATTTTGTGGAGGCCCAAGAGGTGAGACCTCTTAAACATTTTGTGGAGGCCCAAGAGGTGAGACCTCTTAAACATTTTGTGGAGGCCCAAGAGGTGAGCCCTAAATATATAAATTTTTCTTATTTACGGAGCAATTCTACGGCGGTTAAGGAGGAGGAGGAGGAGGTGGAGGAGGAAATGGCACTTCATACAGATGGCACTTCACTTTTGGCTGCTTTCCACTGTTGGAGAAGCAAAGTCCGGGTCAATCCACTTGCTGTTCATTTTGATTAGCGTCAGCCTGTCGGCACTGTCGGTTGACAGGCGGCTGCGCTTATCGGTTATAATGCCCCCGGCTGCGCTGAACACCCTTTCTGATAGCACGCTGGCGGCAGGGCAGGCAAGCACCTCCAAGGCGTACAGGGACAGTTCCAGCCACGTGTCCAACTTGGAGACCCAGTAAGTGTAGGACGCCGAGGGATCGGGGAGGACAGGGGTACGGTCTGCCAGGTACTCCCGCAACATCCGCCGATACTTGTCCCTCCTGCTGATAGCGGGCCCCGCAGTGATGGAAGTTGCACGAGGGGGTGCCATGAACGTGTCCCACACCTTGGAGAGTGTTCCCCTGGTGGCTGTGGGCCTGATCGATGTTGAGGGACTCTGGGAGACCCTCTCCTCTCTGCCGCCAGCGATGGTGGGTGGGAAAATCTCCATCATGTTCTGCACGAGTTCCCTCTGGTATTCCAGCAATCGATTCGTCCTCTCCTCTACCGGAATAAAAGAGGAGACGTTATCTTTATACCGGGGGTCCAGGATTGCGAAGACCCAGTACAGTTTGTTCTCCACTATCCGGACAACACGTGTGTCCCGGGAAAAGCAGCCCAGCATGAAGTCAGCCATGTGTGCCAGACTCTGAATAGGCATGACCTCACTGCCCCCACCAGAAGGATCACTTGCCATTTCCTCCTCTTCCTCTTCCGCCTCCTCTCCGCCCCATCCGCGCTGAACCAATGGGACGCACACAGCCTGACTGCTACCCTCGCCGCCAGCATCCTCCTCCTCTTCCACAGCCACCTCCACGTCGTCCTCCTCCTCCTCATCCTCCTCCTCCTCCTGCAACTGCCACCGAGAAGCAGACAAAAGTGTGGTCTGACTGTGTAGCTCCGTTGCGTCTCCTCCTACCCCCGTCTCCTCTGCGTGCAATGCGTTCTCCCTTATTGCGATGAGCGATTCTTTAAGGACGCATAGGAGCGGGATGGTTACGCTCACTATAGCGTCCTCGCTGCTGACCTTCTTGGTGGACTCCTCAAAGATACGCAGTACATCGCATATGTCTGCCATCCATGGCCACTCGTGGTTGGCAAACTGAGGGAGCTGAGTTGGAGGCACGCGTGGATTCATAATCTGGTACTCCATCAATGCTCTCTGCTGCTCACACACCCTGGCCAACATGGAATAGGTGGAATTCCAGCGAGTCGGCAGGTCGCACAACAGCCGATGTTCAGGCAAATGGAGGCGTTGCTGGAGTTTTTTTAAGCTAGCAGCAGCTACAGTTGACTTCCGAAAGTGAGCGCACAAGCGCCGCACTTTCACCAGTAGCTCTGCCAGGTTGGGGTAAGTCTTTAGAAATTTTTGGACTACCAGATTAAAAACGTGGGCCAGGCATGGTACGTGATTGAGTTCGGCAAGCTCCAGAGCCGCCACCAGGTTACGGCCGTTATCGCACACGACCATGCCTGGTCCTAGCTGCAGCGGCGACAGCCACATCTCCGTCTGCTGCAATATGGCGTCCCTCACTTCTGGGGCGCTGTGCTTCCTGTCGCCCAAGCTGATGAGCTTAAGCACCGCCTGCTGACGTCTCCCCGCGCCAGTGCTGCAACGCTTCCAGCTAGCGGCTGAGGGCGATGTTAAGGCAGAGGAGGAGGAGGAGGAAGGGGGGTGTATCAGAACCCGTGCTGGCAATCTTGGGCGGGGGTGGTAGGTAGGCCGTCTCTGTTTGCGACCCCGTCCCCGCTTCCACAACATTCACCCAGTGTGCCGTCAAAGAAATGTATCGTCCCTGGCCGCAAGCGCTTGTCCACGAGTCGGTGGTCAAGTGGACCTTTGCGCTGACTGCGTACCTCAGGGCCCGCCTGATGTTACGCGACACGTGCTGGTGCAGGGCGGGGACGGCACTCCGGGAAAAGTAGTGGCGGCTGGGGACGGAATAGCGAGGTGCGGCAGCCGCCATCAGGTCGCGGAAGGCCTGCGTCTCCACAAGCCTAAACGGCAACATCTCCAGGGCCAGCAGTTTGGAGATGTGGCAGTTTAAGGCTTGGGCTTGGGGGTGACTCGAGGCGTACTTCCGCCTGCGGTCGAACGCCTGCGAGATGGACAGTTGTTGGGACGAGGAGTGTGAAGGTGCAGGCGAAGAGGCGGGGGAAGGGGAGGCTGAAGGAGAAGGCCCCAAAGTAGCCGAGGCAGAGGCATATGTGGAGGTGTCCTGGCTGGAGGTCTGGACCGCAGTGGCAGCACACAACAAAGGGGAAGAGGCAGTGGCAGCAAGACCGGGCGCAGGTTGTATTGCGTTTGCTCTCTCCCACTCAGCCCAGTGCTTGAATTCCAAGTGACGCCGCATGCCTGAGGTGGTCATATTGCTCTTCTCAGAGCCCCTACTCAGTTTTGAGTGGCAGAGTGTGCAAACCGCGCTCAGTTTGTCATCCGCACAAACATTAAAAAATCTCCACACCACAGATGTACGAGGCCTCGATGGGGGAGCTTCGCGCGACTGCCCGCTGCCGGGAACAGCTTCGGCCCTGCTGGCTGTGGCCTCACTTCTCTGTCTGGACTGTCCTCTGCCTATGGACATCCCTCTGCCTGTGGACATCCCTCTGCCTGTGGAATCCCTCTGCCTGGACATCCCTCTGCCTCTGGACATCCCTCTGCCTCTTGCTGCCTTTTTCGGTGCTGCGCAGACCACCACCTCTCCACTGCTTTCCTCGCTGGACATCACCCCTGGCCAAGTGGGGTCGGTCATTTCGTCATCCACCACCTCCTCTTCCACTTCCTCACTCTGCTCCTCCTGCTGCCCACTGGACATTCCAACAGCCTCCCTTGATGGCAACTGCGTCTCATCATCATCATCGCTCATGATAACAGATGCTGGCTCAGGGTCCACATCAGCAGGAGATGGCGAAAACTCAAGTGTTTGGGCATCACTACAAACAAATTCCTCTGCTAGCTCCTGGGATTCTTCCGGCACATCTGAAAAAGGACCCGAAAAGAGCTCCTGGGAGGGGTCAATGGTGGGATGACTCTGTTGGCCAGGTGTGGAGGAAGGAGGGTCAGAGTGAGACTGTGTGGATGACTGGCTGGTGGACAACTGTGTGGAAGCGCTATCGGCTATCCATTGCACCACCTGTTCAACCTGCTCAGGCCTCAACAGCCCCCTGCTTAACTGTCCCATAAAGGCAGGAATTCTGGATGAGCGGGATCCTGGCTGACCCTCACCAGCACGCATTGTATCCCCACTGGCTTCAACAAGGCCCCCAATAGCATTTCCGCGCCCCCGTCCTCGTCCACGTCCTATTCCGCTAGTCCCCTCCGCATTTTATTTTTTTTTGGTTACAATATTTTGCCTTCACAGCCGTGAAATTATTTTGCAAGAGAACGCACAGTACAGTTGCCAATTATAAGGCCTATATATTTTATAGTTCAAGGTACACAGCCGTGTACTAACTGTTCAGACGGTGGGTATTAACACCAGGTATTTAAATTAGTTTGCAAGAGAACGCACAGTACAGTTGCCAATTATAAGGCCTATATATTTTTAGTTCAAGCGTACACAGCCGGTGTACTAACTGTTCAGACGGTGGTATTAACACCAGGTATTTAAATTAGTTTGCAAGAGAACGCACAGTACAGTTGCCAATTATAAGGCCTCATATATTTTATAGTTCAAGGTACACAGCCGTGTACTAACTGTTCAGACGGTGGGTATTAACACCAGGTATTTAAATTAGTTTGCAAGAGAACGCACAGTACAGTTGCCAATTATAAGGCCTATATATTTTATAGTTCAAGGTACACAGCCGTGTACTAACTGTTCAGACGGTGGGTATTAACACCAGGTATTTAAATTAGTTTGCAAGAGAACGCACAGTACAGTTGCCAATTATAAGGCCTATATATTTTATAGTTCAAGGTACACAGCCGTGTACTAACTGTTCAGACGGTGGGTATTAACACCAGGTATTTAAATTAGTTTGCAAGAGAACGCACAGTACAGTTGCCAATTATAAGGCCTATATATTTTATAGTTCAAGGTACACAGCAGTAGTGCCAAATATAGTTTGGTATGTAGCAGAGCACCTAATACACCACTAATGCCTCTCTCTGTCCCTACTCCAGCAGCTATCCCTGAATACAGCAGCCGTTCTCTGTAAAGTCTATATTGTAGTAAAGCTATCACTGTACTGCACTATAGTAGCCCTGATAAGGGCTTTTAATCACGCTCCTGCCTGTCCAACAGCTAAAACCTGTCTCTCCCTTCTCCAGCCTCTGTCCCTGACTAAGTTCACGCAGCATATGCGTACGAGCAGGAAGAGCTGAGTTTTTAATATTCGAGGTCACATGGTTTTTCCAGCCAATCCATGTAGACGCCGTTTTCGCGCTGCCAGCGTGCTCAGCGTGCCTGTCATACCCCCCCTGCATGGTGATTGGTGGAAAAAGAGCGCCAGGGAAGGTGGGAGGGGAAACGAATTCTAAGTGCGCCATCGCCGTTATACTCGAACGAAATCGAGTACGCCGAATAGCGTAGTATTCGATCGAATACCAGCTCGATCGAACACTACTCGCTCATCTCTAGTAAGGACACCAAATATAGCTTTATATTTAACTTATATAGACATCTTCATTAAATCGGTATATAAAGGTAATGTAGGGTACATGAACAATGAACTGGCGTTAAAATAAAAATCATGGGCAATTGTCAAAACTGCTTATGGTTTACAGTGAATTACCATAGTTTTTCAATAGGATATATGTAGAGATGAGCGAGCATACTCGTCCGAGCTTGGTGCTCGTTCGAGCATTAGGGTACTCGTAAGTGCTCGCTGCTCGGACGAGTATCTCGCCATGCTCGAGGAAATGGCAACTTCCGCATCGTGCTTTTTTGGCGCCTAAAAACACAGCCAATCATAAGCCAGGAGACTCTGCGTACCACCCAGCATCACGTGGGGCCCTTACATGTCAATAGCAGGGGTTGGCTGGCCTGATCATGTGACCCTGGAATATACTACCGACTGGCCGCGGTGCTAGGCTCAGATGCCGTCTGGATGTCGTTAGGGATAGAGCTGCTGCCTTTCAGGGACAGTGTTAGGGCCTGCATTTAGTTGTCTGTTAGGCAGGGATCACCCACAAAGAACCCAACAGCACTTCTAAGGGCTAGAAGACATTTTTTTTTTTTTTTGTCACTTGGCTGGCTGGCACTAGTAGTGCAGCTATCGCCATATATAACCCCCTTTTTTTAATGTTATATCTCAGTGATACAAATCCATTGCACACAGCAGTGTGGAACCATTCTGTGTGTCACAGTTCAATACACTCACTATTTTCTGTCCAGGTGACACTTTCTGTATGTCACCGAATACAACCAAGTCATTTGCTGACTGTCACGTGTATGGCTTGATCCCAAAAATCTCTGTGCGACATTTGTCTGGGTTGCAGTCTAAATAGCCACCGTCAGTAGGGTGTCAGTTAGCTCTAGGATAGTT
>ONZH01002070.1:0-37965 GCA_900303285.1 Rhinella marina
TTTTTCACTTACAAGAGCAGCCGTGTGCAAGAGGAGAACTGCATCTACATGACTGGTCACTATCCACTAGGATATACAGAATATCACTATGGACATCAATAAAAAAATGTGGTGGATGCGTACCTCCCTCTGGGTATGTGTCAATGCCCCAAAAAATAGGACAGACCAAAAATAAAGGGCAGTGGAAACGGCACTCCTTACAGCAAATGCAACGTTTCGGCTAATCAAAGCCTTCTCAATGCTTGATTAAAGGTTACAGATTTGCTGTAAGGAGTGCTGTTTCCATTGCCCTTTATATTGGGTTGAATCTGATATATATTCATTGACAAAAATCTACCACACCCATGCAGTTATGTCTCAGGAACAAGGGGGCATAATTGGATCCTGATCTGGTCCTGATTTTTCCTATCCGGTTTTCACCTCTTTCTGTCTTGCTACCCTGTTCCTTTTTTTTGTTTATGCCACTACACTTAGTTAAGAAGGGATTATCGTCCAGTTGTGTGCCATCACTTAGAACGAATTGTGCAAGTAGGTAGGGACAGTGGTGCGGGTGGAGCTCAGGGCTGCACGGTTCCCTACCTTTTCATGACATATCATGTCATTTCATGACATCTGAGATGCCAGCGTCGGCAGCTTATGAGTTTGCAGGATCTACAGGTCCAGCTGCAACATCTGTGGGCATATGTGCCACAGGATACCATACAAGACCTTTATGCCTCCATGTCCAACCGCATTTCATCTTGAATCCAGCTAGAGGCTGTAGCTGGTCATGTATCCAACCTAGAGGCAGTATCTCACCTTGTATCCAGACTAGAGGCAGTATCTCACTTTGTATCTAGGCTAGAGCCAGTATCTCACTTTGTATCCAGACTAGAAACCTTATCTCATCTGGTATCCAGGCTACAGGCCGTATCTCATCTTATATCCAGGCTAGAGGCTATATCTCACCTTGTATCCAGGCTACAGGCTGTATCTCATCTTGTTTCCAGGCTACAGGCTGTATCTCATCTTGTATCCAGGCTAGAAGCTGTATCTCATCTTGTATCCAGGCTACAGACTGTATCTCATCTTGTATCCAGGCTAGAGGCCTTATCTCACCTCCAGGGTACAGGCTGTATCTCAGGCTAGAGACGTATATCTCACCTTGTATCCAGGGTACAGGCTGTATCTCACTTTGTATCTCATCTTGGGCTAGAAGCCGTAGCTCGGCCTATCTCATCTTATATCCAGGCTATCTCAGGCCTATATCATCTTATATCCAGCTTAGAGGCCGTATCTCATCTTGTATCCAGCCTAGAGGCCTCATCTTGATCCAGCCTCCGTATCTCATATATCCAGCTATAGGCCTATCTCATCTTGTATCCAGGCTACAGGCTGTATCTCATTCTTGTATCCAGGCTAGAGGGCTGTATCTCATCTTGTATCCAGGCTAGAGGCCGTATCTCATCTTGTAGCCAGCTAGGCTAGAGGCCTTATCTCATCTTTGTATCCAGGCTACAGGCCGTATCTCTCATCTTGTATCCAGGCTAGAGGCCTTATCTCATTCTTGTATCCAGGTTACAGGCCTATCTCATCTTGTATCCAGCCTAGAGGCTGTATCTCATCTTGTATCCAGCCTAGAGGCCGTTATCTCATCTTGTATCCAGCCTAGAGGCCATATCTCTCTTCTATCCATACAGGCTGTATTCTTCTGTCATCCAGGCCTAGAGGCCGTATCTCATCTTTATTCCAGGCTACAGGCCTTATGTCATCTTGTTTCCAGCCTAGAGGCTGTATCTCATTCTTGTTTCCAGGCCTTGAGGCCATATTCTCATCTTGTATCCAGGCTACAGGCTTATTCATTCTTGTTTCAGCCTTAGAGGCGTACTCATCTTGTATCCAGCCTAGAGGCCCGTTATCTCATCTTTTATCCAGCCTAGAGGCCTTATCTCATCTTTGTATCCAGCCTAGAGGCTTGTATCTCATCTGTATCCAGCCTAGAGGCCGTATCTCATCTTATCCAGGCTAGAGGCCATATCTTGTATCATATCTTCTATCCAGGCTACAGGCCTTATGTCATCTTGTTTCCAGCCTAGAGGCAGTCAAACAGGGTCCTAGAGACTCAATTGTACAATTTTTCCTAAACAACTTCCCCTTTTGCTATAATGTTATCATTACTTACATTTATCATCATTACCTTCACACACAGAAAGTTTCATTCCATTTCAACAACTCCTTCTTGGTGCCTCACTGTTTGTCAATGAGTGTATATTGCTAAGCCAGAGAGTGTCTTTTATATATACTGCCGAGCACCGTATATACCAGTGGCCACGATGTCCTACCTCTGATACTAATAATCTGACTTCTGTAATACTCCACATATTTTTCCCAGGAATGATGTGAGGATCAGTAAAAAGATGCTGAAGCAGCTTTGTGTTCAGAAATTCCGGATTCGTCCCCTCCTCCACCAGGAAACCAAAATGTAGTTTTATCATTTGCTTTTTCCAGAGTAGAAAAAACATCCATTCTGACAAAGATAACCCCAGACGCCATGTCAGCCCTATGTCTGTGTGTACTGGCCTGTGAGTATGAGTGTCTTCTGCATTATAGATGTATTATGTTTTATAGTGGTACTGTATATAGCTCTTATATTGAGTCATCTATGGTGTCTTGTGTCTGATAGGTATTGTAGTATCACCGATGAAAGGAATGGGCATTATGTGAAGTCTGTTTAGAATTTTATGGACTTGAGTATAAATATGTGGTGGTCTACAGATATTAGTATTCAAATAGAGTAAGCTCGGAATGTTATTTGTATATTGTGTTTATTTATGTTCTTTGTTTTGTATGATATTTGTGTACTTTATTTTATTATTATTTACATTTTATATTCTACTTTTTATGTTATCTGTGTAATTTAGTTTTTATATTCGTTAGATTTTATTTTAGTTAATTAGTAAATGTTTGCATATTTCATTTTTGTACCTTTTAGCTAAATGTGTGTTATATTTTTCTCTACTCCTGAAATGTTCCTATTTTAGAGTAGATTCTTGAACCTCCATTAAGAAGGTTGTGCCAGAACCACCAGATAGGTGATGGGTATATGATTGTGGGTGGTTGGAGTGCTCCATTGAAATAAAGGAATCGGGCAAAAATAATACTCTCAGTCTTGGGTGTTTTTTTTATCCTCACTGGAGATATCACTTTATCCACTCCTTCTCAAATCTTTCATTAGCAACCCTATTGCATGATTTGGTGAACCTGTAGGATTTGAGGGATGAGAACCCAGTTACACGTCACACAGTCTTCTAAAGCTTTAGGACAGAATTGTGAGCAGAAGACCTCTTCCTTGGTTGTAGACCACCAACAGATCTGAAATGCTTTGTATATTTAACTCAAACAATTATCTAATCACGCATGTCCTGATGAACGCCAACGCACTTGCCACTGGTCATGTGGTGCCTGTCCCGGCAAAGCTGATATACCCTGTAGCTTCCATAATACGTAGGTGAGCAAAGATCCAGTTTGCTGTTTTATCCCTGTTTCTAACTACCCTGGACAAGGCCAGGTGGCACCCAGCACCCACATTCCTGCCATCCACTACCCACCTACTAGGATAGCGCCAGTGTAAATGTATAATAAGGCATAATACAGCATATAACACTATAATAAAACGCAAGACGTTTGATTATTCATTGAAATGTTGTCTTCTGTCTTTCATACAGTGACTTTTCTACCTATTGTAGGTGAGTATCTATGTATTTTGTCTTTGGTTGCTGAGAAGAGGGCAGTAGTGGGGAGGTTCATGTACTTTTTGGCCACATTGGTCTGCCCCTGTTCCATCATGGCTGTCATAGAGACAGAGAAGTTGGCTGGCTTAACTATTGAACCTGCCAGCCCTCTTCATGACAAAACACAGGAAGGGGAAGTTCTCTGATGTGTAGGAATGACTATATCAGTAAGTTCAGTTCATTGCTATTTACAAAAAATCCAAACACCTTTTTTCTTTTGTTCTTGAACAAACTTTCTTTAACATTTTCCCATTTATTTTGTTATTTTTCAGCTTTAGACACTGAAAACCCAGGTGAGCTGATCATTTCCTGAAATCTATGATTAGATACATAGATTATTGAGCATGTAATACCTTCATTATAATGTCGGTATCTTGTGCCCTCTCATAGATGTGGACAGACCAATTGTCTCCTTTACTCCTGACTGGAGAACCATGTTCTACAATGAGACGTTGACTCTATCATGCCTTCACCCTTCTAATGTACAGGAGAATGAGACGTATACCTGGTACCGAGATAATAATAAGATGGATATAAGTACTCGAAACTTTACTATCTCCTCCATTCAGTTATATGATCGGGCAAACTACAAATGCCAGACCCGCACCAGCATGATAAGTGACCCTGTTCGACCACATGTTATAACAGGTAAGTCCTCATTTCTTCATCATTGCTGGTCTCTGTTAACATGGCAACAGTGGCATGTGAGCGCCACAGCCAGTCACTGGTCATCGCTGCTGAAACATAATTCGTCTGAGGATCATGTGAGCATAGAGATGAATGGCAGACTTAACAGGTGAGTAATGTGTTTTATTTAGATTTTAGTACACATTCCCATATTTTTTTATTTTATATAACCTCTTTAATGTCATCACCACTGGTGGTCTAGGGTGTTGTAGGGTAGAGGAGGAGTTAATCTTTACTGGTTTAGAGAATGTCACAATCACCGGTAGTCTATTGTAGCTAAGGGATGAAAGTCACAATCACTGGTGGTCTATGGTAGTAAAGGGATGAATGTCACAATCACCGGTGGTCTATGGTAGTAAAGGGATGAAAGTCACAATCACTGGTGGTCTGTGGTAGTAAAGGAATGAAAGTCACAATCACTGGTGGTCTATGGTAGTAAAGGGATGAAAGTCACAATCACTGGTGGTCTAAGGTAGTAAAGGGATGAAAGTCACAATCACTGGTGGTCTACGGTAGTAAAGGGATGAAAGTCACAATCACTGGTGGTCTAAGGTAGCGAAAGGATGAATGTCACAATCACCAGTGGTCTATTGTAGTAAAGGGATGAATGTCACAATCACTGGTGGTTCTATGGTAGTAAAGGGATGAATGTCACAATCACCAGTGGTCTATTGTAGTAAAGGGATGAATGTCACAATCACTGGTGGTCCATGGTAGTAAAGGGATGAATGTCACAATCACCAGTGGTCTACGGTAGTAAAGGGATGAATGTCACAATCACCAGTGGTCTACGGTAGTAAAGGGAGGAATGTCACAATCACCAGTGGGTCTACGGTAGTAAAGGGAGGAATGTCACAATCACTGGTGGTCTATGGTAGTAAAGGGATGAATGTCACAATCACCAGTGGTCTATTGTAGTAAAGGGATGAATGTCCACAATCACTGGTGGTCTATGGTAGTAAAGGGATGAATGTCACAATCACCGGTGGTCTACGGTAGTAAAGGATGAATGTCACATCACTGGTGGTCTATGGTAGTAGGGATGAATGTCACAATCACTGGTGGTCTTATGGTAGTAAAGGGATGAATTCACAATCACCAGTGGTCTATGGTAGTAAAGGGATGAATGTCACAATCCCCAGTGGGGTCTATTGGTAGTAAAGGATGAATGTCACAATCACCAGTGGTCTATGGTAGTAAAGGGATGAATGTCACAATCACCGGTGGTCTATGTGTAGTAAAGGGGATGAATGTCACAATCACTGGTGGTCTATGGTAGTAAAGGGGATGAATGTCACAATCACCGGTTGGTCTATGGTAGTAAAGGGATGAATGTCACAATTCACCGGTGGTCTATGGTAGTAAAGGGATGAATGTCACAATCACTGGTGGTCTATGGTAGTAAAGGGATGAAAGTCACAATCACCGGTGGTCTATGGTAGTAAAGGGATGAATGTCACAATCACTGGTGGTCTATGGTAGTAAAGGGATGAATGTCACAATCACCGGTGGTCTATGGTAGTAAAGGGATGAATGTCACAATCACCGGTGGTCTATGGTAGTAAAGGGATGAATGTCACAATCACTGGTGGTCTATGGTAGTAAAGGGATGAATGTCACAATCACCGGTGGTCTATGGTAGTAAAGGGATGAATGTCACAATCACCGGTGGTCTATTGTAGTAAAGGGATGAATGTCACAATCACCGGTGGTCTATGGTAGTAAAATGATGAAAGTCACATCCCCAATATTAACAGTTGTGAAGGGATATGTCAGAATCCATGGTGGTTTAGGGTATCAAAGAGATGAATGTTACAATTCCACGTTGTCTATGGTAATGAAGGGATGAATGTCACAATCACTGGTGGTCTATTGTAGCTAAGGGATGAAAGTCACAATCACTGGTGGTCTATGGTAGTAAAGGGATGAAAGTCACAATCACCAGTGGTCTACGGTAGTAAAGGGATGAATGTCACAATCACCGGTGGTCTATGGTAGTAAAGGGATGAATGTCACAATCACTGGTCTATGGTAGTAAGGATGAATGTCACATATGGTGGTCAGGTGTAAAGGGATGGTCACAATCACCGGTGGTCTATGGTAGTAAAGGCACAATCACCAGTGGTCTACGGTAGAAAGGGATGAATGTCACAATCACTGGTGGGCTACGGTAGTAAAGGGATGAATGTCACAATCACCGGTGGTCTATGGTAGTAAAGGGATGAATGTCACAATCACCAGTGGTCTATTTGTAGTAAAGGGGATGAATGTCACAATCACTGGTGGTCTATGGTAGTAAAGGGATGAGTGTCACAATCACTGGTGGTCTACGGTAGTAAAGGGATGTAATGTCACAATCACCATGTTTGGTCTGTAGTAGTAAAGGGATGAATGTCACAATCACCGTGGTCTACGGTAGTAAAGGGATGAATGTCACAATCACCAGTGGTCTACGGTAGTAAAGGGATGAATGTCACAATCACTGGTGCGTCTATGGTAGTAAAGGGATGATGTCACAATCACCGGTGGTCTTATGGTATGTAAAGGGATGAATGTCACAATCACCGGTGGTCTATGGTAGTAAAGGGATGAATGTTCACAATCACTGGTGGTCTATGGTAGTAAAGGGATGAATGTCACAATCACTGGTCTTGGTATGTAAGCTGAATGTGTCTTATGGTAGTAAAGGGATGAATGTCACAATCACTGGTGGTCTATGGTAGTAAAGGGATGAATGTCACAATCACTGGTGGTCTATGGTAGTAAAGGGATGAATGTCACAATCACTGGTGGTCTATGTAGTAAAGGGATGAATGTCACAATCACCAGTGGTCTACGGTAGTAAAGGGATGAATGTCACAATCACCGGTGGTCTATTGTAGTAAAGGGATGAATGTCACAATCACCAGTGGTCTATTGTAGTAAAGGGGATGAATGGTCACAATCACCAGTGGTCTATGGTAGTAAAGGGATGAATGTCACAATCACCAGTGGTCTATGGTAGTAAAGGGATGAATGTCATAATCACTGGTGGTCTATGATAGTAAAGGGATGAAAGTCACAATCCCTGGCAGTCTGGAGTGGAAAAGAAGTGTAAGGGAGTCTGTCACCACTATATGACATATACACATGGCTCTGTTGCACATTCACAGATGAATGTAATAATACCTTTGTTATTTTCTTTAGACTTGTAGATGCAGGAAAAATGTTGTTTAATCCATATGCAAATGAGTACTCACAAGTGCCCAGGGGCGGGGTTCAGTGTGTAGGAGCCCAGGCTGCTCCGCCTTCTTTCATAGTTACTCCTCCCCAGCCTCTGCCTTTGCCCGCCCTCCTTGTATGACACAAGGGAATAGGAGGGCGGGCAGAGGCTGACTGACTTCTAGCTCTTTGGGTTTACTTTCAAAGGACACAACTTATAGATCATTTTACAGCAAAAGACCAACAACTCCTTGAGGATCTGAGTAGTTAAAGTAATATATGGCCATTGTATGCTATTGGTTGAGTCCATCGTCTAATTTTAATTCTCTCCACCAGATCTCGCCATATTGAGAGTCTCACGCTACGTCTTTGAAGGCGATATCCTGACCCTGACATGTGACAGTCGGCTTGATATGAATACAACCAATGCTAAAGCCTCGTTTACCAAAAACTATAAAGTAGTAAAATCATTGAACTACGAATCGTATTTATTTGTTGGGAAAGTGGACAGAAGTGTTGATGGGAAATATCGGTGTTCAAAAAAGGCCATCTTAAAGAATGAAGTAAAGGATTCTGATAATGAAGAGTTAATTGAAGTTACAGGTAACATCCTTTCACCTCTGCATGCAAAGTTCATTGTACTGTATAGAATGGAGATCTTTCAGCTCTGGTATGGACCATACCATTAGGATTCAACTATGATGGACACAGGACATGTTTAAGCACAAAGAACTCTTAGTGATTGACTCTTGATTACATCTTCATTGTTGCTAGATGCTCATTTGGCAACAAAGACCAAGTCAACCAAGTGTACCCCACATTTTAGATGTTTCATCCCCTTTTGTCTTGATGACCCTGTAGCATTGTTGTCTCATCACATAATTTGGAACCACTTCACATGGCCTGAAGATGTTTATTGCCCACATGTTCAGTTTGGATGAATGTGGATTTGTTTTCTAGGAGAGTTACGGCCTTTGCTCGTGATGAGCATCAATCGATCGAATAGAAAGTGGATTATTCACTTGGCAATTGTCCGGAGGGGTCTGAACGTCTGATTGTTCTTGCGATTGTTCATTTATCCCATCCTCTCTTAGGGTACAACCACATGGTCAGGTTTCTGTATGCGATTTTGGATGAATTAAAAAATAGAGGGGACGTTGTATACCTCCTTTATACTTTACCTTGATGATGATCGACTCCTGGTATTAGCTTCCTAAACTGTATGCTGAAAACTGATCGTGTGGTCAAACCCTTAAAGTTCCAGTATATTGTTTGGCACCAGCACATCCCTGTTTACAGCGGACGATGTCCTGCCAACAAACATTCATTTTAGGTCTAGATTAAAATGAGGTCAACAACAAACATTTTCTATTTACTTGGTTGTAATGACTGAAAACTAACGGTTGTAGAAATTATTCTTCAGTAGATCATTGGCCCTTGTAAAAGGGCCTTAAAGGGGTTTTCCGGGAATTAAGAAAATGAAAATACTTAATTAATACGTTATTATAAATATATTCCCGAATACCTTTCATTAGTTATAATGGCTAGTTTTGTCTAGGGAGCAATCATTAGTAAAACAAAATGGCCGCCGTCCTATTGGGTCACACAATACCTGTCCTAATCACACAGGAGGACAAGTTACTTCACAACACTGAGCTAAAGAGCTGCCTCATCCTCCTCTCTGCTTGTCAGGGATTATGATCCTGAATACAGATGATAAGATCTTCAGCTGAATCTCTGTAGGAATGGAGTTCATGAGGAGACATGAAGTACAGAGAGGAGGTGGGATGTGGATAATAAGCAGCAGCTCTTGTGTGCAGTCTCCATTACCACAGTCTGTCCTCTCTGTACTTCATGTCTCCTCATGAGCTCATTTCCTTCAGAAATTTAACTGAAGATCTTATCAGCTGCATTCATGATCATAATCCCCGACAAGTAGAGCAGAGAGGAGGATGAGGCAGCTCTTTACCTCAGTGTTGTGAAGTAACTTGTCCTGCTGTGTGATTAGGACAGGATCTGTGTGTCCTAATAGGACAGCGGCCATTTTATTTCTCCTAATCATTGCCCCCTAGACAAAACAAGCCATTATAACTAATGAAAGGTATTTGGGAATATATTTATAATAAAATAATAGGTATTTTCATTTTCTTGGTTCCTGGAGAACCCCTTTAAGACATTTTCATAAAATCAACATGACGGATTCTTCCTTCCTCCAATATCTGTCCAAGGAAAGTTGGCACACCCCAATACACATGACAGTTGTTCGTTCACCAAAAGGTCGATGTGACCAAGGTTTGTTTAGGTCCTTCTAGAATCCTCAATGTGTGTCCTACTTACCATTTCTTCTACTTATACACTTTAATCTTCATGATCTCTTCCAGCATTGTTTTCGCCTCCAGAGATACAAATAAGCCCAAATCCAATATCAGTGGGTATGGACATGACTCTGACTTGTGTGACGTCTCTCCATCCTTTTAGAGCAGATGTGGAATTAGAATTTGCTTTCTACAGAAATGGCTGGCATGTTAAAGGATTCGGATCCTCTAATAAGTACATACTTAAGTCTGTTCAACTGGGGGATTCTGGAGAGTATTCATGTGAAGTAAGGACAGTAATGAACAGTGTGAAGACGATGAGTAAACAGCAACCGGTGCTCATACAAGGTAGGGAACATGACTCGTTGTGTTAAAAACAGCAAGAGTATAGATAGGTGTTACTCACTTTATTCTTGTAATGGTCTACAATCTATAGCACTCCTCTTCCCACAACTACGGTTAGGGTCAAAAC
Source organism: Rhinella marina (assembly GCA_900303285.1). Taxonomy (NCBI): domain Eukaryota; kingdom Metazoa; phylum Chordata; class Amphibia; order Anura; family Bufonidae; genus Rhinella; species Rhinella marina. The sequence goes on from ONZH01002070.1 coordinate 10,446, forward strand.
ATCAAAAACAGGTGGGAAACAAGCAGCTACAATCGGAGGCCAGCATGTCGGCACTTGCCTAGAAAATGGACTGGTTGGACTACCAGCTGAGAGATTCATTTTAGCCCATTTTGACAGGACTGTCTGACTATCTTATGTGTGTTGGTCACCCTGACTCTCGGGCATGTTGGGGTTCAACGCTCAATCCATTTGTCAGGGGGTTCAGCTGACAGCCGAATATTAGTTCAGCTGAAAGTTATTGAATGTATATGGCCACCTTTAGGCTACATTCACATGGCGATGAAAGTTGGCCGTGTAATGGCCATTTTTGTAACGGCCCCACACGGCCATTTTTATAATAAATTAAAGACATTTCACATGGCCACTGTTTTAATGGCCAGAAGAATAGATTCTATTTTTGGACGGCCAGATGGACCCTACTGAAATCAATGGAACAGTTTTTAACAGCAGTCAGACAGAAGTGCACCTGTCTAATGGCTGTTACAAAAGAGTATACTATTGCAATATCGCCTTTTGGAGGTTAAAAAAAATCTTACCTCAACCACTTATTATGGGCCACTATGGGAGACATAATTACTGCTGGGGGGTCATTAGGGGACATAATTACTGCTGGGCGGTCACTATGGGGGACATTATTACTGCTGGGGGTCATTAGGGGACATAATTACTGCTGGGTGGTCACTATGGGGGACATTATTACTGCTGGGGGTCACTATGGGGGACATTATTACTGCTTGGGGGTCACTATGGGGGACCATTATTTACTGCTGGGGGTCACTATGGGAGACATTATTACTGCTGCGGGGTCACTATGGGGACATTATTACTGCTTGGGGGTCACGTATGGGGGACATTATTACTGATGGGGGGCACTATGGGGGACATTATTACTGCTGGGGGTCACTATGGGGGACATTATTACTGCTGGGGGTCACTATGGGGGACATTATTACTGCTGGGGGTCACTATGGGGGACATTATTACTGCTGGGGGTCACTATGGGGGACATTATTACTGCTGGGGTCACTATGGGGGACATATTACTGCTGGGGGTCACTATGGGAGACATAATTACTGCTGGGGGTCACTATGGGACATTATTACTGCTGGGGGTCACTAGTGAATGGATTGAGAGGATCTGAAGTGCCACGGCTAATGGCAGTAGACCAGACCTAGTCATAGCCCTTGAAGCTAACTTTTGATGTTCAACAAAATTGAAGTTTTTCAGGATTATTCCAGTGAATAAACATAGCAGTCTTCACTTAAGTTCCCAGAGTTTTCAGTTCCCTGAATAGCCTGGTCTGGGAAGGTGGAGATCAATATCCTCAGCCTCAATATATAGGGGAAGAGATGGATTGTATGTAGGTAATAGCTGTGGCCAAGCAGAAGTAGATCAGATCACTGCCTCTGAGTAAAATGTACAAATGGTTTAGATGATAGAATATGAATATTTTCAGTAATATTTTTGAATACATTTTTATCTGTCACAGAGTCTTTTAAGCCACTGCTGTCATTTTACCCAAATTGGAACAAAGTATTCAGATTTGACCAGGTATACATGACCTGCAATGACCAGAGAAGCAAACGATTTACCTGGTATAAAGACAACGTCAAGATGTACAAGACTGATAAGAAAATATTGGTTACTGCTAACAGTGATAAGGATATTGGGCACTACCAGTGCCAGGGTGAATCTGGTGAGAAGAGTGACCCCATTCATCTGGATGTTTTCTTTGGTAAGATTGGTGGCAGCTCATCTCCACGACCTCTAAAGGTCTGGCTTTTGGCATGTTGGGTGTCCTAGTCTCCCAATGTTTGGGGCCTACAGTTCCAGAAGATTTCTATCCATCAGTATTATTCAGAGGAGGGTAGGCTGGCTCTTTCCTCCAGCCTGACGGGCCTCACCTTTTGTTCCTTTCATAGATTTGTACACATTCTCATCGTAATAAAGATGGCTATTCCTAAAACTAATTCATTGATGCGGTTGTCCAGCCTCATAAAGTTGTATAGAAAATCTTTAGAAAGGTACCAGTCTTTGTCACTCTCTTCCCCACCATTCTATGTACCTGCTATGTGACTTCTCTGACAGTTACCGGCTGGACCAGGTCACCATCATGGCCAGTGATTGGCTTAAAGGTCACATTTTCATGTTGACGGGGGGCAGGTGATGTGATGGGCATTGATAAGCTTTTGGGACTCAACTGCTTTAGTAATGGTCCCCCATATAATGTTTTTGTCTGCTCTCTGTATTATGTAAAAGTCACTTTTGTACTTCCATTCTTTAGAAGATTTCTGTAGGAAACCTTGATTCAGAATAGATCATATTCTGCTGTTAAAACATTATTTTTGGTGAGATTGTGTCTACAGTTTGACATCTTTGTTCCAGTGTGGCTCATCCTGCAAGCACCCCTCTCCATCCACGAAGGGGACAGCGTGACACTGAATTGTAAAATGTGGCGCAGCGGCTCAGCTGTTAATACTACATTTTACAAGGATGACAATATGATAAAGTTTTTTGGGTCTTGAATCAGACTTAGTACTTGGAACCGTTAACACAAATGCCACAGGAAAATATAAATGTACAAGATTTATAAACACGGGGTCTGCAGCTAAAGTCTATGTTGCCGAGGAGTACATTTCAGTAGCAGGTAAATCTAGCATATGTTTTTAAAGACTTTATTATATTAAATTAAGTGCCCCTTCCTCCTCTGGGTCTCACATCTCAATTTCCGTATCTCACACATGTGATAGTTTCATATAAAGCTAATGAACCTATTTAATGTTGAGAAGTGCGTATCCAAGTCATGATTTCTGATTATTAGGTTCAGAGACTTCCTTGAACTTCAGCCGGTGACTAATGTTTTATGTTGTCTTGTTCATCTTAACCTTCAGATGAAAGTCTACTTAGTACCCCTAATGCTCATGGCTGGATTTCACATGAAGTCATAGGAGTATTAAGTTGACATGTAGTAATTTATTTAGCAATGTTGAATAATATCTTAACCATTTTACATTTTGTATTATTCCGTTTTAGAGCTTTTTACCTCTCCAGAAATCACAGTAAATCTCCATCCGGTAGTGGAAGGAGCTGACATGACCTTAACTTGTCACACTACCATCAGTTCACGCAGACCGTCCACACGCTTGGCATTTGCCTTTTTATAAAAATGGAAAGACTGTGCAAGAATTTAGTGAATCCAATAAATATAAAGTGTCGTCCGCGCAGCTGGAGGATTCTGGGAGTTATGCCTGTGAGGTGAAATCTTCCAACAATCTAGTGAAGAAAATAAGCAAGGCTGAATCCATTGATGTACAAGGTGAGCCAGTCGTGTTTCTGGTGAGGAAAAGTATCCCTAAAAGTTATTTGAAAAGTTTTATAAAATTGGGGTTAATTTAGGTTCATTTAACTTTAGCAAGTGGGAAGTGTAGACATATTAGGCCTCCCCAGAAAGGCGCACGTCTTCCTATAACATAAAACTAGGCACGGCTTGGTAGATTAGACATCAATCCAATCAATACATTTTTCCCTCCCTCAGAAAAGTGCTGTCATCATAACCCACAACAAAAACAACATGCCCTTGAAGTTGCTCATACACATAAGAGAAAAATGGAGAAAACCACCAATTTCAATGGGATCGACCATCTCTCTTATGCGTATGGGGGTGCTGACTCTCCTGGGCATCAATCTGCCGATCAAGCATGATTAAGAAGGATCAGGCCGGTTGGTTAATCTTTCGTTTTCACAGGAGATAAGTCACCACCAGAGGTGTCTGGCAGTGTCTTACCTCCTCATCCCCATTGAAAACACAAGACCACAGGATCAAGTCAAGTGTGCATGTATGTGTTGGGTGGTGTTGAGAGAAACCGTTTCAGCCAGAGAAATGTTTGGCCAACAGTGATTGAGTGTGTATGGCCAATTTTAGGCTCAGCCAGAATACGCATGGTCATTCTAGAATCAACTATAGGATTGCTTGGACAAGGGTTGGCTCATGTCTACCACCAGCCAGGGTACTGGTCACATTGTATTCGCTTGAATCAAGGAGAGTAAGCAAATTGGACAATCCCAATATCTCATTCTGAACAGTTCCCTTATCTCGGGGTTTTATTTTCCTCCAGGTATGGCAGTGGTGTCTTTTGCACCAAATTTTGGTAAGATATTGACAACAGAAACCATGACCCTGAAGTGTAACGTGGATCCTAAAATCAAAGACAAACAAGCCTATTACTGGTACAAGGATGGTACCCAAATGAATATAACTCAACCGAGCTTCACCATTCAGGATGCACTTGTCAGCGACAGCGGTTATTACCAGTGCCGATCCACTGATACTCACATGAGTGAGCCCGTCAGGCTGGATGTCTCTAACAGTAAGTCATTTACATGCATAAAGATGGTGCCTAAAGGTGGTCGTATCTTCTAAGCTCTTTTTGTCTTTCAGGTAATCTCATTGTACAAGCTCCTCCGTTCGTTTTAGAAGGTGAAAACCTGTCCCTCAGCTGTCACAGTCGTCAAGGTCTAGATTTACTCCGCACAGAGTTTTATAAGGATGACAAACTTCTCAAATTACTGGAGAGTGAGTCTGTTCTGCAGTTGGGAAAAGCGTACCACACTATGACCGGAGTATATAGATGCCACAAAAGAGCCAGCCTGGCTGCTTTCAGCTCTAGTTATAATATCGCAGAAATATTTGTCTCTGTCACAGGTAAGAGCTCCTATCTTTCTGTTGTATCACTGGACCTTTAAAGGGGTATTCCGGTTACCATAAATATAACTTATGCTTTAGACTAATTCATCATCAATAATTACCTAATATAATGTCAATTTCACATATTTACCGTTCAGTAGTTATAAAAGTAGTTTTCCTCCTCTACTACCCACTGTGTTCCTCATATGTTACCATGGCATCGACCTGTGGTTCTGAGCCTTTGTCAGGTCAGGCATGCTCAGTGTGTTGCTATCAGTTCTCTAGCTAAATGTCAGTGTGCTGGTCAGTAGAGGGGGCGTGTCTGGACTGTGATATCAGGCAGCCAATCAGTGATCATCAACACTCACAGCAGGAAAGCTAGGGATTGGGGGGATTGTAGTTTTGTTAGGGAAGAGCAGGAGCCATGATACTCTGTGTGCTGCAGGCTCACACAGGAGCTAGACAAATGGATTGCAAGGTAAACTGATGCTCTGGTTATATGTACAGGTATGGGCTCTGGTTATATGTACAGGTATGGGTTCTGGTTATATGTACAGGTATGGGTTCTGGTTATATGTAAAGGTATGTGTTCTGGTTATATGTACAGGTATGGGTTCTGGTTATATGTATAGGTATGGGTTCTGGTTATATGTACAGGTATGGGTTCTGGTTATATGTATAGGTATGGGCTCCGGTTATATGTACAGGTATGGGTTCTGGTTATATGTACAGGTCTGGGTTCTGGTTAGATGTAGAGGTATGGGTTCTGGTTATATTTATAGGTATGGGTTCTGGTTATATGTACAGGTATGGGTTTTGGTTACATGTACGGGTTCTGGTTATATGTACAGGTATGGGTTCTGGTTATATGTACAGGTATGGGTTCTGGTTATATGTATAGGTATGGGTTCTGGTTATATATGTACAGGTATGGGTTCTGGTTATATGTACAGGTATGGGGTTCTGGTTATATGTACAGGTATGGGTTCTGGTTATATATGTACAGGTATGGGTTCTGGTTATATGTACAGGTATGGGTTCTGGTTATATGTACAGGTATGGGTTCTGGTTATATGTACAGGTATGGGTTCTGGTTATATGTACAGGTATGGGTTCTGGTTATATGTACAGGTATGGGGGTTCTGGTTATATGTACAGGTATGGGTTCTGGTTTATATGTACAGGTATGGGTTGGTTATATGTACAGGGTATGGGGTTTCTGGTTATATGTACAGGTATGGGTTCTGGTTATATGTACAGGTATGGGTTCTGGGTTATATGTACAGGTATGGGTTCTGGTTATATGTACAGGTATGGGTTCTGGTTATATGTACATATGGTTATATGGGTTCTGGTTATATGTACAGGTATGGTATATGGGGTTCTGGTTATATGTATAGGTATGGGTTTCTGGTTATATGTACAGGTATGGGTTCTGGTTATATGTACAGGTATGGGTTCTGGTTATATGTACAGGTATGGGTTCTGGTTATATGTACAGGTATGGGTTCTGGTTATATGTACAGGTATGGGTTGGTTATATGTACAGGTATGGGGTCTGGTTATATGTATAGGTATGGGTTCTGGTTATATGTACAGGTATGGGCTCTGGTTATATGTACAGGTATGGGTTCTGGTTATATGTACAGGTATGGGTTCTGGTTATATGTACAGGTATGGGTTCTGGTTATATGTACAGGTATGGGTTCTGGTTACATGTACAGGTATGGGGTCTGGTTATATGTACAGGTATGGGTCTGGTTATATGTACAGGTATGGGCTCTGGTTATATGTACAGGTATGGGCTCTGGTTATATGTACAGGTATGGGTCTGGTTATATGTACAGGTATGGGGTCTGGTTATATGTACAGGTATGGGTTCTGGTTATATGTACGGGTGTGGGTTCTGGTTATATGTATAGGTATGGGTTCTGGTTATATATACAGGTATGGGTTCTGGTTATATGTACAGGTATGGGTTCTGGTTACATGTACAGGTATGGGTTCTGGTTATATGTACAGGTATGGGGTCTGGTTATATGTACAGGTATGGGGTCTGGTTACATGTACAGGTATGGGTTCTGGTTACATGTACAGGTATGGGTTCTGGTTACATGTACAGGTATGGGGTCTGGTTATATGTGTAGGTATGGGTTCTGGTTATATGTACAGGTATGGGGTCTGGTTATATGTACAGGTATGGGGTCTGGTTATATGTACAGGTATGGGGTCTGGTTATATGTGTAGGTATGGGTTCTGGTTATATGTGTAGGTATGGGTTCTGGTTACATGTACAGATATGGGGTCTGGTTATATGTACAGGTATGGGTTCTGGTTACATGTACAGGTATGAGTTCTGGTTACATGTACAGGTATGGGTTCTGGTTACATGTACAGGTATGGGGTCTGGTTATATGTGTAGGTATGGGTTCTAGTTATATGTACAGGTATGGGTTCTGGTTATATGTACAGGTATGGGTTCTGGTTACATGTACAGTCATGGCCAAAAGTTTTGAGAATGATACAAATATTAATTTTTACAAAGTCTACTGCTTCAGTTTTTATAATGACAATTTGCATATACTCCAGAATGTTATAAAGAGTGATCAGCTTAACAGCAATTACTTGCAAAGTCAATATTTGCCTAGAAAATGAACTTTATCCCCCAAAACACATTTCAACATCATTGCAGCCCTGCCTTAAAAGGACCAGCTAACCGTGTCAGTGATTGCTCCATTAACACAGGTGTGGGTGTTGATGAGGACAGGGCTGGAGATCAATCTGTCATGATTAAGTAAGAATGTCACCACTGGACACTTTAAAAGGAGGCTGGTGCTTGGCATCATTGTTTCTCTTCTGTTAACCATGGTTATCTCTAAAGAAACACGTGCAGTCATCATTGCACTGCACAAAAATGGCCTAACAGGGAAGAGTATCGCAGCTAGAAAGATTGCACCTCAGTCAACAATCTATCGCATCATCAAGAACTTCAAGGAGAGAGGTTCCATTGTTGCCAAAAAGGCTCCAGGGCGCCCAAGAAAGACCAGCAAGCGCCAGGACCGTCTCTTAAAAGTGTTTCAGCTGCGGGATCGGGCTACCAGCAGTGCAGAGCTTGCTCAGGAATGGCAGCAGGCAGGTGTGAGTGCATCTGCACGCACTGTGAGACGGAGACTCTTGGAGCAAGGCCTGGTCTCAAGGAGGGCAGCAAAGAAGCCACTTCTCTCCAGAAAAAACATCAGGGACAGACTGATATTCTGAAAAAGGTACAGGGAGTGGACTGCTGAGGACTGGGGTAAAGTCATTTTCTCTGATGAATCCCCTTTTCGATTGTTTGGGACATCTGGAAAACAGCTTATTCGGAGAAGACGAGGTGAGCGCTACCACCAGTCTTGTCTCATGCCAACTGTAAAGCATCCTGAAACCATTCATGTGTGGGGTTGCTTCTCAGCCAAGGGAATCGGCTCTCTCACAGTCTTGCCTAAAAACACAGCCATGAATAAAGAATGGTACCCAGAATGTCCTCCGAGAGCAACTTCTCCCAACCGTCCAAGAGCAGTTTGGCGATCAACAATGCCTTTTCCAGCATGATGGAGCACCTTGCCATAAAGCAAAGGTGATAACTAAATGGCTCAGGGAACAAAACATAGAGATTTTGGGTCCATGGCCTGGAAACTCCCCAGATCTTAATCCCATTGAGAACTTGTGGTCAATCATCAAGAGACGGGTGGACAAACAAAAACCTACAAATTCTGACAAAATGCAAGCATTGATTGTGCAAGAATGGACTGCTATCAGTCAGGATTTGGTCCAGAAGTTGATTGAGAGCATGCCAGGGAGAATTGCAGAGGTCCTGAAGAAGAAGGGGCAACACTGCAAATATTGACTTGCTGCATTAACTCATTCTAACTGTCAATATAAGCTTTTGTTACTCATAATATGATTGTAATTATATTTCTGTATGTGATAAAAACATCTGACAAACACACATAAAAACCAGAGGGCAGCAGATCATGTGAGAAATAGAAGATTTGTGTCATTCTCAAAACTTTTGGCCATATGGGTTCTGGTTATATGTACAGGTATGGGTTCTGGTTATATGTATAGGTATGGTCTCTGGTTATATGTACAGGTATGGGTTCTGGTTATATGTACAGGTATGGGTTCTGGTTATATGTACAGGTATGGGTTCTGGTTATATGTATAGGTATGGGTTCTGGTTATGTACAGGTATGGGTTCTGGTTATATGTACAGGTATGGGTTCTGGTTATATGTTAAGGTTATGGGTTTCTGGTTTATATGTACAGGTATGGGTTTCTGGTTATATGTACAGGTATGGGTTCTGGTTATATGTACAGGTATGGGTTCTGGTTATATGTACAGGTATGGGTTCTGGTTATGTACAGGTATGGGTTCTGGTTATATGTACAGGTATGGGTTCTGGTTATATGTACAGGTATGGGTCTGGTTTATGTATGGTATGGGGTCTGGTATATGGGTATGGGTTCTGGTTATATGTACAGGTATGGGTTCTGGTTATATGTACAGGTATGGGTTCTGGGTTATATGTACAGGTATGGGCTCTGGTTATATGTACAGGTATGGGTTCTGGTTATATGTATAGGTATGGGTTCTGGTTATATGTACAGGTATGGGTTCTGGTTTATATGTACAGGTATGGGTTGGTTATATGTACAGGTATGGGGTTCTGGTTATATGTACAGGTATGGGTTCTGGTTATATGTACAGGTATGGGTTCTGGTTATATGTATGTGGTTATGGGTTGGTATATGTACAGGTATGGGGTCTGGTTATATGTACAGGTATGGGTTCTGGTTAATGTACAGTATGGGTCTGGTTATACAGGTATGGGTTCTGGTTATATGTACAGGTATGGTTCTGGTTATATGTACAGGTATGGGTTCTGGTTATATGTACAGGTATGGGTTCTGGTTATATGTACAGGTATGGGTTCTGGTTATATGTACAGGTATGGGTTCTGGTTATATGTACTAGGTATGTTTGGTTGGTCTGGTTATATGTACAGGTATGGTTCTGGTTATATGTACAGGTATGGTCTGGTTATATGGTACAGGTATGGGTTCTGGTTATATGTACAGGTATGGGTTCTGGTTATATGTACAGGTATGGGTTCTGGTTATATGTACAGGTATGGGTTCTGGTTATATGTACAGGTATGGGTTCTGGTTATATGTACAGGTATGGGTTCTGGTTTAATGTACAGGTATGGGTTCTGGTTATATGTATAGGTATGGGTTCTGGTTATATGTACAGGTATGGGTTCTGGTTATATGTACAGGTATGGGTTCTGGTTATATGTACAGGTATGGGTTCTGGTTATATGTACAGGTATGGGTTCTGGTTATATGTTACAGTATGGGTTCTGGTTATATGTACAGGTATGGGGTTCTGGTTATATGTATAGGTATGGGTTCTGGTTATATGTACAGGTATGGGTTCTGGTTATGTATAGGTATGGGTTCTGGTTATATGTACAGGTATGGGTTCTGGTTATATGTACAGGTATGGGTTCTGGTTATATGTATAGGTATGGGTTCTGGTTATATGTATAGGTATGGGTTCTGGTTATATGTACAGGTATGGGTTCTGGTTATATGTATAGGTATGGGTTCTGGTTATATGTACAGGTATGGGTTCTGGTTATATGTACAGGTATGGGCTCTGGTTATATGTATAGGTATGGGTTCTGGTTATATGTACAGGTATGGGTTCTGGTTATATGTATAGGTATGGGTTCTGGTTATATGTACAGGTATGGGTTCTGGTTATATGTACAGGTATGGGTTCTGGTTATATGTATAGGTATGGGTTCTGGTTATATGTACAGGTATGGGTTCTGGTTATATGTATAGGTATGGGTTCTGGTTATATGTACAGGTATGGGCTCTGGTTATATGTGTAGGTATGGGTTCTGGTTATATGTACAGGTATAGGGTCTGGTTGGGTCACAGCTTGCAGCCTTAATGCAGTTTTTCAAAAATTAAGTTACTTTGCCAGAATACCACCTTAATGGACTAGAGACGTGTAGAGAAAGTAACATAAAGTTAGCACATGGTATGGAGGAAGAAGTCCAACTAATTTACATGCATGGGGCGTGCCCCTCAACTAATAATAGAGGTGTTGATTGGATCCTTTCCTTCTTGCTAATTGTGTCTTCTTCTTATGATGGCGGCTCGGTTTCTCTTGGGAGGAGCTCTTCCCTGGGCTCTTTGTCGTTCCCTGCTGAGAAATGCACCTTTTTTCTTTGTCCTGTGGAAGCTTATTGAATTTCTGCTTCATACATTTTTTTTATTTCCTAGAAATCTTCAGCTATCTGGTACTAAAGTGAAAAATGCTCCAATAATAGAGGGCGAGCCCATAACCCTGTCCTGTGATGTCGCTCTAAATTCAGCCTTGAATCCTCTCCGTGGCAGCACCAGACTGGAATTAGCTTTTTACAAGGATGGGCAGAAGATACAGGACTTCAGTGAACTTCATACCCATGAAATTAAAATAGCGATGACAAAGAATTCTGGGAATTATACGTGTAACGTTAAATGCTCCCTTAGCGATGTAGTAAGGGCCAGCCAAGAGCTTGAAGTCACCGTGCAAGGTAACGAGGAGGGGGATCGGCTGGTTTGGAGGCCTTCTAGATATGAAGTAGACTCTGGTCTTCACTGAAGTTAAATGCCCTTGTAGATCAGGCCCGGGGACATAAAATAGTGCTGGGATTTAACTGGAATCTTGGGCACCTTAGAAGCCTCAGTGTGATTAGACGGCCTATGGTGAGGCTCATCTGTTGTGGGGCCCCATCTCCATTTGTCCTGTGGGAACCGGGTCTTCCCCTAATGTACTTGTTATAAACCACCATTGTAGAGTTGGCATGGGTTGTAACTAATTGAAGGGCCGTGAGCCCCTCTAGCCCTGGGCCCTAGGACACTTCCCTACTGCCTGAAAGGTCATCTTATACCTTGGGTTTCATAGTAAAAATCAAAATAGAGCTTATTTTTTATGATGTATTCTCTTCACTTAGGTTGGGTTCATGTTACGTTTTTCGCATCCGTTTAACATATATAGCACAGCCAAACAGCATTTGGAATTTTTTTTTAAAAAGTATACATTTTTTTTATCTGACTGTGCAACATACAAGAACGTGGTGTGCTGCATTTTTGTATCTGTATACATCAAACAGAGGCATAAAACATGATGTGAACCCCCCCTTAGTATGAGTATTGTACCCTGTTGGACCAGCTTTTAAATAAAGTTACAAACTATCCTGCATTCCCTTTAGCCACCACCAGTGGGAGCTCCATAGATAAATGTCAATAAATACATGCATTAGGTTTTTAGCTCCCCCTGGTGGTTGCAATAAAGGAAGCTGTGTATTACTGTACAGTGGGGGCATTTACTTACCAAATATATAAATGATATCCTTTTATGTTCTATTCTTGATTTTAGAGCTATTTTCCACTCCTGTTCTGATGGTCAACCCTACAAATATTGAGCTCGGGAAACAAATGACTCTACAGTGTGACTATACAGTTCATGCGGACAGAATGACAGCAGATCTGAGGCCCACCATTTACAAGAATGGTAAAGGTCTTGGGAGAGGCCGAACTTCCAGAATTCTGTCGGCTAAGGAGCATAACTCTGGAGATTACATGTGTGAAGTGGCTGATTCCAGCAGAAACATTGTCAAATATAGCAAAACCACTCACATCCTGGTGGAAGGTAAAACCTCGTCTGTAGGTGTTAGTCCTCTTCTGTCCACGTTCTAACTAGACTGCATGGTTGTAACATTTTCTATAAAGAAAGTCTAATTTTCAGGAGGTTAAAGGGGTTGTCCTTCATCTGATCAATAGGGCTGTGACTCATGGGACCCCCAACAATCACTAGACCTATTATCCCAAGCGCCCCATTCTGGCATACAGAGCTTAATTGGATACTGAAATGAACAGCAAGGCAAATGTGTAACCACCGAGCCATTAATATGTCTCCAGGGTAGGGGATGAGGTCCTAGCGTTAGGACCCCAATGATCATACATTTATTACCTAGCATTCAGGTAGATGATAACTGTTTCTTAAGGGATAGCTCATTTAAAGAATACATGGACTTAGAAGAATGTCTCCTTTTTCTCTAGAAAGACCTCCACTCCTGGTCATGGGTGGTGTGTGGTGTGTGGGATAGCAGCTCAGATACATTAGATATTAGTTGGTGTATCCTGTTGTCTAAGGGGTGGCCAACTATCCCCTGGTGGACAGCCAAGGGGAGGAGCTTTGTTGTGGAGGAGGGGCTTATCATAAATTTATTTTCGTACAGAACGAGTGGTAGGTGCAAAAATCAGTGCCGACCGAATGGATCTCAATATGATGTCTGGAAGTAACGTAACGTTCACGTGTTCTGTGCGCGAAGGTACCTCGCTTACATTTACATGGCTGCACAATTTCAAGGAAATAGACAAGAACTGTGCAATATATCAAGTCCGACAAGACGGCAGAGTGCTCTTCATCGAATCCATTCTGAAGGTTCACTCTGGATCGTATCAATGTAAAGTCAACAACCACTTCTCCTCTAGCGAGACCAATAAGCTGGAGATCTCTGTTATAGGTAAGAATCAAGGAAGACAACGGTCAAATGTCAAGGACCCCAACAAGCTCAGTTTATTTGTAACCTTCTCTGTAATATTTCCCTCCTACAGAACCGATCGGTGACACCATCCTCAGAACCGACAAGAAAGTCCTTGATTTGATCCCTCAAGAAAGCTTCACTTTAACTTGCCCTTTGACTCACGGCAATGGTACTCAGTTCGCCTGGATACACAACAAGCAAGAACTGAAACAAGACACATCTACGTACGAGTTCAGAGAAGGAGGAAAGGTGCTACATATAAAGTCTGCACAACCGCTCCATGAAGGATCATACCAATGTAGAGTTGCAAAGGATATCTCCTCTGGGAGAACTCTGGTATCAGAAAGTGGTACTCTGACCTTGAAAATCTCAAGTAAGTCTTCTTCTAGTGATGAATGTGTGCCAAAGTTATCATACCGATGTACTACCTTTCCTTAGCTTTTCTCTTTGCTCAAGATATTCCAAATGCCCAGCAATTGCTTGTCATCTGATACTTCTTTTGTTGAGATATCGAGAGCCAAGTAGAATATTAAGGAGACACATCTGTAGATGACTCTTCTGACTCTTGACTTCTTTCACAGGTAAAGATAGCTCATCCCTAAAGCCACTTCTAATAGTCATGGTGGTGACATCTATCATCTTAATCGGTATTCTGGTCTACAAGTATCAGAACAAGTTGGTTTTGCCTCACTTTCTCCAAGGAAAACCCAAAAACACCATATGTAAGTAGGAAAAAGAATGTTTTATACAAGTTTTTCAATATAAATTTGGATCATGTAAAATATACAGCCAGTCCTCTCCAAACAGCCACCTCCATAAAAAAAGACCATGAACCCTCCCTTGGTCTCTTCCGTAATAGAACCAGTTCCCTAGAAGAATGTTTTTCACTGCAATTATGGGGAGTCATCTCAAAGAGGTTTCACTGTACTATAGTATAAGTACTATATGGATCACTCAGAGCGGCACCTATAAAACATTATTAAGAAATTGTCATGGATTAGGCAACATTAGGGTTAAGGTCTAATGCCGTCCATAGACCTCAGATGTATGCTGTCCAAACCCACCAATTTCGGTGCAAGAAGATAATGGTTGGGCAAGTTGGATATCACCTAAATAACCATGGATTCTTTGGCAAATAAGCCATCACCATAGGTATCTGGAAGCGACTTGCTCCGCACAGGCATTCCCAGGGATAGCGGTCAGCCAATTGAGTGTAGAAGATGTATGTGCACCTTTAAGTCTATAATAAAATGAATGGGTTGGGTATAGTCTTAAATAGCTATAAGTAGTGTACTCAAAGTAACATACATCTATTGTTTACCTCCAGTATCACTGAAAACCATTGAAGATAAGGTTTTTCTCGTTGACAACATGGAGAATTTGGAGAGGTCAGTATTGCTATTGGGATGACTACCTTTTAGTTAAGTATTTGCTGAACCTTCCATTTAAACATCAGGGTATATTGGGGTGTCCTCCTCAGATCTATAGATCAGTCCAGAGAATTGCTACGAGCTTCTCTCTCTTTCTCTGGAAGAGTAAACGCATACATACGTTGTACAGACAGCCCATTCATTTCAATGTGAACCATGTAATACGTCATTTCTCCTCTGGGGGTGCTGCAGAAGAATTGAACACCTGCTTCGAGACTTCCCTGTAGTTTACAGCTGATTATTTGGAGTCATGACAGCACACCTCGTCATGACTTATTGATTGGGAACCCTTCTTAGAAAAAGACATGTCTGTTGGTCAAGAAAATGACTGTGTTTGCCGTTTCGCATTCTCATTTTTGGGTTTTGTTTCCAGAACTTCCAATTCCCACCACTGAAAACAGCAAGAAGCCGTACATACCAAGGATGGATAATGACACGTATCCACAGGTGTACTCCAAGACTTTTCTATGGACCAAACCTGGTTCTTAATGTTTCCATTTTGATCCAAACGTGTGCCTCAATGTCATACAGCTGTCTGTATGGTGTCTGAAGTGTAGCTCGCCATGCCATTCCTGTGACCTATATGTAGCTCTTGTGGTCTGTTCTCCTTGTGGAGATCCAGCTGCTCTGAGGGGTCTAACCGGCAATGCCTCTTGGGTAAAAGTATGCAAATCTTCTCCAGAAAGAAAGAACATTGTCCCTCTAGTGTCACCTATAAATGGAAACCCTTGAACAAGCCTGAGACATGACTAGGGATTTCAGCCAAACCAGAGATACCCAGTGAACTCTACCATATCTCAGTACAGAGCAGATTACTGGTTGAATCAGCAAAATGCCTTACATGTAGCTCTTGGTGTACTGGTTGTCCTTGTGAAGATCCTGCAGGTGAAGAAAGCCTAGCAGACAGTGTTTTCTGGGAAATAGAGTGACTGTAGGTGACAAGACAGAGACCGTTGTCTTCTGAGCGGAGCTCATTTGCAAACCATATGTGACTCTCATGCCTTGACTTTACTCCTATATTGTCCTACTGAATCTTTACTAAGTTAGCTGGTATACCTGCCAGAGGGCCCAGCGAATGCCCTTCATGCCTGTAATATATTCCTCATTTTTTTTTATTATGGCCAAATGAGATCTCTATGACTCTACTTGTGTTCACCATGCAGTACATTTTTTTAAGAATTCTGACTATTTTAAATAAAAATAGGATTTGCTGCATTTCATTTGAAATTTGTGAAATAAAAAACAACAACAAAAATAAAACCATCAGGACTGATGTGTAGATAAGTCTGTGGGGCTGTAAGCATCTTCTAGTGCTTCCCTTTGGTCTAGTTAGGCTTGGGGGGTCAGTGGCTGTTTTATGACTCGGAGGTGGTGAAACCATATTTCATAAAGCTTGTTTTCCTTCAAAATGCTGTCCAATAAGAAATTGTGGGTTTCCACCCAAAACAACAACAACACGAAAAAAAAATGTTGGGCAAATGAGATAAAAAAAAGAATAATTTTTACTGTATTTTCCCAATTTTATTCATGTCTTTAGTCATACAAGACAACACAGAAAGCATGGAACAACAATGATATAACGTAGAATTAGATAATGATATATATCTTCATTCTCGGGTCATAGATGTTTTTGGTCTTAATTCTTCTTAGAGGGGCTATCCAGCTACTAAAAATAATACCTTACCGATCCCTGCCACTCCCATTCTGCTGCTTCCTGATCCTTTACCATCTCTGTATCCCAAGATGCACATGTGACCACTGTACGCAGTCACTGGCTGAAGTGGTGACCTGGAAACATCACCGAGGTCACCACAGTGGCTAGTGATTGGCTGCAGACGTCCATGTCAGAACATCATTGCTGGAGGCCAGGAGGCATTAGGATGGGGATGTCCTGGGATCAGATCCAGTGTGATTGGTATGTTTATTCAGTGGTGTCTATGCTTCACCACTGCGTATGTGGTAGACATATCAACCTGTGAGATGTTCAAAGGAAAGGAAAATAAAATACATTAGAATATATACTTTTTAATATATGGTTTCCTACTTCCTTGCACTACGCTGAGGGTTAGGTTTTCTAGAGAACTACACGATTGCTGTATCAGTAACCCACAAGGCTCTGTGGTGGTGATAAGGCCACCGACGTTCTTACACATTTCTCCTTCTTTTGCATGCAGCCTTTGTGATATGTCGAATCCTCCCGATGTAAGGACCCATTGGGCCCCGATGGCCATGCCAATCTGGGAAAATAAGCCCTGAGCTTGTGATGCCAAGGGTGGCCCGCTGTAACCCTTACATCTAGGGGCCCAAATCATATGATCTTTTCAATGCCCTTCCAGGTGTTATTTCCTGTCGGAATATAGTTAGGGGTCATCATATTGGGACAACCCTTACCCCATTTTCATCTGATCTACTGTGAAACCATCAAGGTTACACTCATATCTACAGCCCTACAAATAAAGTCACGTCACCAATTTGTTCCAAAACTCCCCACCCCCAGAATCATCCACATTGTATGACGCTAGATGTTACTCACATTTGTACAGGCAGACTTAGATGGGGCTAAAAAAAAGTGAAACAAAGGGCATATTAATAATTGTATATCCTGAAACTGAAGAAACCCTATGTTTATTGACAGCCCTACCGGCAAGGGTCTAGGACAGGGGAAGGCAACCACGGCATAGGTGCCAAAATATTTACTGTATTTTATGACTATCCCAGGAAATTCGGCTGTCATAGCCCCCAAATGGCTGGGGTATATATAAACCACGCTCAAGTATGTGGACCCAGGTGGGTTTGGTCATGTCTGGGTTCAGGGATTAAATTTACCAACAGTGATGGCATCATATGTAATGCTTTTTCAAAATCAGTGACCACTCCACTCCAGTAGACATAGCGTGTGCCAAAATCAGGGGGCTCCTGGAGAACCTTGATTGTTTCCACCTAGTTTATAACCTCTGTGTATACAACTTGTTTATGAGAATCATACAAAAACATCCATTCAGAAGAGTTGGCAATGGAAGGAGTATCATGGGACTGAAGATTTTGATCTGAATTCTGAAGATCTAATACCAACCTGTCTGCAGGTGGTCCATACTGATATAGGTATAGCAGATATCGTCTTCAACAGCAGGGTGTGCGTCAGCTACAAAATCCAAAAACATTAAGTTGAATCCAAAAAGACAAAACTTCTATAAAATCTTCTAAATTCTGTAATGTCGATAAAAATGAGAAAGTGATATCCCCTGGAGCCAGGGGCGGACTGGGAACTAAAAGTGGCCCCATGTTGCAGGTGGGTCCAAATTGACAGAATGCATGGCAACATAATTAAGAGAAGTTGGCGGGGCCAGCAATACCGTAGTGCAGGGCAATATACCGCCCCAGCTACCGCAGAGCAACACAAAATACTGCCGCATCACAGTATTCAACTGTATCTCTATCCTGATAGCGTCGATACGGTTGAATTCAGGAGGGCACCTGCGGCTGCTGGCCATCTGTGTAAGAAGGAATCAGATCATTATGACCCGACTGGCGGCCATGAGGAGGGCTTGGGTGGCCCTCCTAGGCGTACAGCGTCTCTGTAGGGTCTATGGCCAATCCGCCCCTGTCTGGAGCTCCTACGTCTGATCACCTGCCCTTCCAGTAACCCATGCTCTTTCATCATGGCTCCCAACTGCATGTGCTTTCCAAGCTCTCCAGATGCATCCCTCACAAATCTCTACTTGATGAAGAAGAGAATATCAGTGAAGGTACGGTAACTCCCTTAAGACTTCTCTGCAGGACCTGAACAAGCAGTTAGACTCATCTGAGAGCAATGTATCTGGACTGGGTGTTGAACTTCATCTGTCGGAGAGATGGCACCCCCCCCCCATACAGATAAGATAATGGGTTTGGACAGCTATGCCCTTATTTGTATGGGCACCTTTACTACTTCTAATGCCTTCCTTCTAAAACACCCTGAAACAATGCCACCAAGGTCAGCTTCCAGTTTTTGCCTCCTCTTCTGGCTTTGGGGGTACTGTAGCACTGTCCACATTACTCCAGTCTTGGTTGACTACACTCTGCATTAGACATACGCATCCTCTCTTTCCCAAAATGTTTGACCCTAGATATGTCTCAGTTTAGTTACCTTCCATTGGTGTCCTGGTTGCATGTTGTTCTTGACTCATAGACAGTGAAGTTTTTTTATTTCTACATTTCCAGAAGAAGATGAGGGATAGGAGGAGAAAGACTACTACAATCCCGACTGTAACCCAGATAATGATAACGTGAGGGAACGCAGTCTTGGAAGAAGAACGGCCTGTAATGGTTTACAACATTTTGTGATCCCTTGACTTTAGGACATCCTGATAATTCTTCAAATCATAGTAATGTTCTGCATCAAAACCATTAATCATTTTGATTTGTAATACCACTCCAGACCACAGGGTGTGCTGCACAAAAGCTACCGCGTTCATCCTTGAACTGAACTACTGTGTGATGGTAAGCAGGGGAAGCAAAATTACAGCTGATACACTGACTTCTGGGTAAAATAAGAGTAACCTATGGAGGTTCTTAATGATTGACTTACCCAACACTGAGATGTGGATCTTGGCAGACATACAATGATAGTTATGTTCGTTAGGATGTCGAAGCAGTTTAGTACATCTGTACGTCCCAGATGAGACCTCATCTACTGTATCTATATGTAACTCTGAGTCATTGACTGAGAACTTGATCATTTTATTTTCCTTGTAAAATGTTGTGTTTGATCCTAGATATCCATAGACATGGTGACATCTCAAAGTCAGGGGGTCTCCTTCATAGATAACCGGAGGTCTCTGCAGGATGAGATGACCTGCAATAATAACAGCGAATACAAGATAATGAATCCCCTCTAATACAATACATGGAGAATACACGGATGAGCAGACAGCTGACCTTCCCCAGCATCCAGTGTGACAGGAAGGCTGAAGTCACTATTGTGGATCCGACACTGGTAATGGCCTCCACTTTTGTTTTCAACATGTTTAATCTCAAAGCTCTTCCCTCTTTTATCTGGCATCAGTTTGCCATCTTTATACCAGTGATATGTCTGGTTCTCCACGACAGCAGATCCCATATCACATGTCAGGGTCACTCCATCACGGTATAAGACTTTACTCCAGTTGGGTGTGAAGGTCACCACCGGTCTGACCATGACACCTACAATCAGAAGTAGTAATTATAGGGTGCTCTGGATTTACATAAGAGGGGTTTCCAGTTCTAGCAAATCAACTGGATTCATCCTACATCATTTTGTTCCATATTGTCAGGACTCCTTGTAGTCAGGACTGTTGTTTACTTCCAGAACATGAGAATCTACCCTGGTGAATAGACGCCGGGAATTACCAGTAATAGTACTCTGTCCCGCTCCTCACTTTCTCCATTTCACTCTTATTTCTTTCTTACTGTCTCCTCGTTTGCTCCTTCATTTATTTGCCATGTCTCTCCCTTTCTTCTTACATCTTTTCTCCCTCTCCTTCCGTTTCTCTTCCTGTCTCTGTAACCACCTTTCCATTTGTCTCTCCCATTTTCTTTCCCACAATTATTATTCCCCTCTCCTTCTTCTAACCCTTTACTTCTCTCCCACATCTCTTCCTATCACACTCACCCATCCTTTCCATCACCCTTTCTCTTTCCTCTCTCTACCTCTACTTTTTCTCCCTCTCTCTTCTCTCTGCCACTCTTTTCTCTACCTCCCCCTTTTTTATTTCTCTCTTCCTTCGCTCTCTCTGTCTCCCTCACTCTCTTCTGTTCACCTTCCTCCTCTCTCCGTTCTTCTCATTCACCCGCTCTCTCTTTCCTTCTCTGCTCCTCTCCCCCCCTTTTTCACCCTTCTTCATCTCTATCTTGGTCAGCCTTCTTCTCACTCTCCTAATCCTTTTCACACTCTTTTTATCTCATTGACTTTCTCCCCCTCTTCTCTATCTTACCCTTATCCTCTCTCTCTCTAACATCTGTCTCCTTTATCTCCCTCCTTATATCTCTCTCTCTCCCTCTATTTTCTGTATTGGCCTCTATCTATTCTTTTCTCCTGCTCTCTCTTCTTATCCCCTCTCTTAATCTCTATCTCCCTCTGCCTTCTTCTTGCTATCATTATTTTTCTATCCCCACTTCCCCTTCACTTCCCCCTTGTCTGTCTCTGTTTCTTTTCTCTATTCTTTCTTCACCAGCTTTCTTTATCTCTCTCTTCCTTCTTTTCTCCCTCTGTCTCCCCCACTCTCTATTCTCATATGTCTCCACTCTCTTTCCCTCTCCTCTTCCTTTGCGCTCTCCTATTCTCTCTACCCCTTCTCTTTTCTATGTCCCTCTCTCTCCCCTTTACTGTCTCTTCCCCTCACACCTTCTCTGTCTCTTTCCCCTCTCTCTCCATCTCTTCTACCCACTCTCTCTTCTCTGTCTCCATCTCTTGTCTCAGAAAATCATCGGACCCTCTGATTCACTAATACAATTACCTGCACTTTGGGAAGATCTAACCAAAACAGATGGGAATTTTGGCTCAAATTACACCAAAAACAGTGAGTGCGTATGTTTTTAGAAACTTTTTACACCTTGTTAGAAAATTTAGAAAAGTGTCATGAACTGTGGGTGTGATGGTGCAGAAAGCAGCAGAGTTACCAGGGGTGTGCGGCACTTTTTGGTGCAAAGTATTGGCATAAAGTATACAAGTCAAGGGTTGGCATGAGCCAAAAAGTGTCTAACATCTAGATGTGCCGCTGCGGTATGTTTGGTGCAGCTTCTACCTCTTGTCAAGATTATGGTGTCTAAATGTA
Source organism: Rhinella marina (assembly GCA_900303285.1). Classification (NCBI taxonomy): domain Eukaryota; kingdom Metazoa; phylum Chordata; class Amphibia; order Anura; family Bufonidae; genus Rhinella; species Rhinella marina. The sequence continues at coordinate 32,000 of ONZH01002070.1, forward strand.
GGGCGGTATTAATATTTGTGTTGTACTCACCCAGTCCTTTCATAGTGAGTGCTGAAACGAGAAGACAGGAGAAATAAGAGCATTTCCTAGTAAGTCCGTCCATTATCACACGGTCACTGGTGGAATCACTGAGATTACACTGGAAGCGTATATAGTACTGACCTCTATCTCTGTACTTACCTAGCATTACAACTAGAGCCAGGACAGACATGGTGCGTCACACTGCATGTGGTCATCTTACTGTCTGTCTTGTAAAATAGAAACTGGAGGTCTACTTCCTTCCCCAAGAAGACTCTGTTCACATATGGCTATCAGCATACATCTAAGTCATATTTCCTTACAGTGTCCACATAGTACTCCCACCTGCTGCCTTGTAATACTACTGTACAGAGTGTAGACAATGCCCCCATACAGCGCCCACATAACCGAATGATATAATGCCAGACTTTCATACAGCTTCCACATTGAATATGCGTGTATAATATATAAGTATTGCCATTCAATGGCCAAATAATACTACTATACTACCATTGAAGGGTTTATAGCAGGGATCTCAAACTCGTGGCCCTCCAGATGTTGCAAAACTGCAACTCCCAGCATGCCCCAATAGCTGTAGGCTCTCCTGGCATGATGGAAGTTGTAGTTTTACAACAACTTTAGGGCCACGAGTTTGAGATCTCTGGTTTATAGTGACATCCAAGGTGGGAGGACTGGCCACTAGGTAGCTCACTTGCCAACACTTTACCGTCTCCAGTAGCTCCTTAGTAACCAGCAGGTGGCGCGCTTGCCAACACTTTACCGTCTCCAGTAGCTCCTTAGTAACCAGCAGGTGGCGCACTTGCACTATATTTTTCCATTTGCAATTGCACTGATTAAAGTGATTAATCGGTTGTGATGAGAGTTATTGTAAATCCCCTTTATATACCCAGCCGGGCAGCGCTGTATATAGTGGGGGTGCAAAGCTTCCAGCAGATATAAGGCTGCCGTTCTGTCTCTCGAACAATAAAACATGTTATGTGATTGCCATTAAGCGATTTCCCCATAAAGGTCACAAAAGTGCTTCTAAACTACTAATCAACAGCCTGCAGTTCTCCCACTGTGTGTGAAAACTGCAAACTCTCATCATGCACTGCGTGGTTACGGGGTTAAAAAATACACCCAGACATAGCGGAGGCCGCGCGAGCGCAGCAACGTTCATTACTAGACCACAGAAGGCCGAGCTCAGCACAAGTGGCTCATTCCTGGAGATAGAATCTGCCTAGATATGACGTTACACATCATGTATTTGCATCTTCCATTCAGGAGCCTGGAAAGCTGGGTGATTAGGTCACCTCCCAGCTTTCTGAGACTCTGAAGGGGAGAACCTGACAAGTTATGAGGGATATGTCCTTTCAGGCCTTGGGAAAGCTGGGTGACAATATAACTGCTCAATATCCAGCTTTCTTATACCCCTGATACATCTCTCCAGGCCTGTTTTGTGTCCATTCAGGGATCTGGGAAAGCTGGGTAACCTCTGGTGTAGTTTCACCGGGGTCTATCACCCAGCTTTCCCTTACTAGAGGGCCAGTCTGATTACGAGGCAATGCATCATCCTTTGTTTCCCAGATATTTACAACTTCCTTTCAGGAGTCTGGAAAAGCTGGGTGACTATAGTACAGAGAGAGAGCCCTGGACTGAAGAGCTTGCAGTCAGCTGAGAACGGATTCTTGTATGAACTCCCTGACGTTTAGCAGACGTTCAGCCCCTGCATCCTCCACCTCTCACTGGTGTCACCTTTGACCTCTCCGTCCACGTCTCTGTGGCTTGGGGCAGTTTCCACCTCAGCTGGGTGGCCGTTCCATGGGTCCACGCCCCCGGGCAGCTGCCCCTGAAGTTACAGGCAGTCGGGTCCAAGAAACGCCAGGATTATTTTTAGCTGCCAATGAAAGCGGCAGGAGACGCAGGGACTGAGGACAGAGCAAGCTTTCAGCCTGTGGCCGGGGAACACCCATCTCCATCCCAAATTCCGGGCACTTTCTTCCTTCTCATTGCCTGAGCTGTGATCATGGAGTCTCACAAACCTCTCATCTTCCTGCTGTCTCTTCTGCTCAGACAAGGTGAGTGCTGGATCCTAGTGCCACGTTCTGAGTGTTGGCACCTCTCAAGAGTCCATTCTTGATGCTGTCCTTGTTCCGGTGCTGTCGCTTTAATGGATCCAGTGTTATTGGGTCTGATCTTCTCTCATGGGTCCAGAGTTCTCTCTCTCATGGGTCCGGAGTTCTCTCTCTCATGGGTCCGGCGTTCTCTCTCTCATGGGTCCAGCATTCTCTCTCTTTCATGGTACGGCATTCTCTCTCTCTCTCTCTCATGGGTCTGATGTTCTGTCTCTCATGGATCTGGGGTTCTCTCTCTCTCTCATGGGTCCAGCGTTCTCTCTCTCATGAGTCCGGTGTTCTCTCTCTCATGGGTTCCAGCATTCTTTCTCTCATCCTCGTCCGGTGGTCTCTCATGGATCTGGTGTTCTCTCTCTCTCTCTCATGGGTCCAGTGTTCACTCTCTCTTATGGGTCCGGTGTTCTTCTCTCTCTCATGGGTCCGGCGTTTTCTCTCTCTCATGGGGTCCGGCGTTCTCTATCTCATGAGTCCGGAGTTCTCTCTCTCATGGGTCCGGCGTTCTCTCGTCGGGGCGTTCTCTCTCTCATGGGTCTCCGGCGTTCTCTCTCTCATGGATCTGGTGTTCTCTCTCTCTCTCTCTCATGGGTCTAGCATTCTATCTCTTTCATGGGTACGGCGTTCTCTCTCTCTCTCATGGGTCTGATGTTCTGTCTCTCATGGATCTGGGTTTCTCTCTCTCTCTCATGGGTCCAGCGTTCTCTCTCTCATGAGTCCGGTGTTCTCTCTCTCATGGGTCCAGCATTCTTTCTCTCATCCTCGTCCAGGTGGTCTCTCATGGATCTGGTGTTCTCTCTCTCTCTCTCTTATGGGTCCAGTGTTCTCTCTCTTATGGGTCCGGTGTTCTCTCTCTCATGGGTCCGGTGTTCTCTCTCTCTCATGGGTCCAGCATTCTTTCTCTCAACCTCATCCGGTGGTCTCTCATGGATCTGGTGTTCTCTCTCTCTCTCTCTCTCTCTCTCTCTCTCTCTCATGAGTCCGGTGTCTCTCTCTCTCTCATGGGTCCGGTGTTCTCTCTCTCTCTCATGGGGTCCGGTGTTCTCTCTCTCATGGTCCGGTGTTCTCTCTCTCTCATGGGTCCGGTGTTCTCACTCTCTCTCTCTCATTGGTCCGGTTCTCTCTCTCTCATGGGTCCGGTGTTCTCTCTCTCATGGGTCCGGTGTTCTCTCTCTCATGGGTCCGGTGTTCTCTCTCTCTCATGGGTCCCGGTGTTCTCTCTCATGGGTCCGGTGTCGGTCTCTCTCTCATGGGTCCTCTCTCTCATGGAGTTCTCTCTCTCTCTCATGGGTCCAGTGTTCTCTCTCTCATGGGTGCAGCCATTCTCTCTCTCATGGGTCCGGTGTTCTCTCATGGATCTGGTGTTCTCTCTCTCATGGGTTCCAGCGTACTGTCTCTCATGGGTCCAGCGTACTGTCTCTCATGGATCCGGTGTTCTCTCTCTCTCATGGGTCTGGTGTTCTCTCTCTCTCTCTCTCTCATGGATCCGGCGTTCTCTCTCTCATGGATCCGGTGTTATCTCTCTCATGGGTCCAGTGTTCTCTCTCTCTCATGGGTCCGGTGTTCTCTCTCTCTCATGGGTCCGTGTGTCTCTCTCTCTCATGGGTCCGGTGTTCTCTCTCTCATGGGTCGGTGTTCTCTCTCTCATGGGTCCGGTGTTCTATCTCTCTCTCATGGGTCGGTGTTCTCTCTCTCATGGGTCCGGTGTTCTATCTCTCTCTCATGGGTCCGGTGTTCTCTCTCTCATGGGTCCGGAGTTCTCTCTCTCTCTCTCTCTCATGGGTCCAGTGTTCTCTCTCTCTCTCTCTCTCTCATGGTCCAGTGTTCTCTTCTCTCATGGGTCCAGTGTTCTCTCTCTCATGGGTCCAGTGTTCTCTCTCTCTCAGTGTTCTCTCTCTCTCGGGGTGCAGCATTCTCTCTCTCTCATGGGTCCGGTGTTTCTCTCATGGATCTGGTGTTCTCTCTCTCATGGGTCCAGCGTACTGTCTCTCATGGGTCCGGTGTTCTCTCTCTCATGGGTCTGGTGTTCTCTCTCTCTCATGGATCCGGCGTTCTCTCTCTCATGGATCCGGTGTTATCTCTCTCATGGGTCCGGTGTTCTCTCTCTCTCATGGGTCCAGTGTTCTCCTCTATCATTTCCATATTGTCTCCACCTCTATCATCTCCATATTATCTCCTCTCCTTTCATCTCCATATTGTCTCCTCCTCTATCATCTCCATATTATCACCTCCTCTACCCTCCATCACCTCCTATTATCTCCTCTCTATCATCTCCATATTATCACCTCCTCTATCATCTCCATATTATCATCTCCTCTATCATCTCCATGTTATCACCTCCTCTATCATCTCCATGTTATCACCTCCTCTATCATCTCCATATTATCATCATCTCCATATTATCACCTCTCTTATCATCTCCATATCACTCCTCTATCATCTCCATGTTATCACCTCCTCTATCATCTCCATATTATCATCTCCTATCCATCTATCATCTCCATATTATCTTCTCCTCTATCATCTCCATATTATCTTCTCCTCTATCATCTCCATCTCCATATTATCTTCTCCTCTATCATCTCCATATTATCTTCTCCTCTATCATCTCCATATTATCTTCTCCCTTTATCATCTCCATATTATCTTCTCCTCTATCATCTCCATATTATCACCTCCTCTATCATCTCCATATTATCTCTCTCTCTCTCCTCTATCATCTCCATATTATCTTCTCCTCTATCAATCTCCATATTATCTTCTCCTCTATCATCTCCATATTATCTTCTCCTCTATCATCTCCATATTATCTTCTCCTCTATCATCTCCATATTATCTCCTCTATCATCTCCATCTTCTCCTCTATCATCTCCATATTATCACCTCCTCTGTCATCGCCATATTATCACCTCCTCTATCATTTCCATATTATCCTCACCTCTATCATCTCCATATTATCACCTCCTCTATCATCTCCATATTATCTTCTCCTCTATCATCTCCATATTATCTTCTCCTCTATCATCTCCATGTTATCACCTCCTCTATCATCTCCATATTATCTTCTCCTCTATCATCTCCATATTATCCTCTCCTCTATCATTTCCATATTATCACCTCCTCTATCATCTCCATATTATCTTCTCCTCTATCATCTCCATATTATCTTCTCCTCTATCATCTCCATATTATCTTCTCCTCTATCATCTCCATATTATCTTCTCCTCTATCATCTCCATATTATCTCCTCCTCTGTCATCTCCATATTATCACCTCCTCTATCATATCCCCATGTTATCACCTCCTCTGTCATCGCCATTATTATCTTCTCCTCTATCATCTCCATATTATCTTCTCCTCTATCATCTCCATATTATCACCTCCTCTGTCATCTCCATATGATCACCTCCTCTATCATCTCCATATTATCTCATCATCTCACCTCACCTCTATCATCTCCATATTATCACCTCCTCTATCATCTCCATTTATCTTCTCCTCTATCATCTCCATGTTATCACCTCCTCTATCATCTCCATTATTATCTCTCTCTCTATCATCTCCATATTATCCTCTCCTCTATCATTTCCATATTATCACCTCCTCTATCATCTCCATATTATCACCTCCTCTATCATTCTCCATATTATCTTCTCCTCTATCATCTCCATATTATCACTCATCCTCTCTATCATCTCCATATTATCTTCTCCTCTATCATCTCCATATCATTCTATCATCCCCTCTTCTCCTCTCTATCATCTCCATGTTATCCACCTCCTCTATCATCTCTATCATGTAATCACCTTCCTCTATCAT
>ONZH01002071.1:0-15626 GCA_900303285.1 Rhinella marina
TCAGCGCAAAGGTCCACTTGACCACCGACTCGTGGACAAGCCTCGGCCAGGACGATAAAATGGGTGAATGTAGTGGAAGCGGGGAACGGGGTCGCAAACAAGAGGTGCGGCCTACCTACCACCCCCGCCCAGATTGCCAGCATGGGTTCTTGATAACCCCCTCCTTCCTCCTCCTCCTCCTCTGCCTTAACATCGCCCGTCAGCCGCTATGCTGGAAAGCGTTGCCATGCACTGGCGCGGGGTAGACCGTCAGCAGGCGGGTGCTAAGCTCCTCAGCTTGGGCGACAGGAAGCACAGCGCCCCAGAGGTGAGGGACGCATATTGCCAGCAGACGCGAGATGTGGCTTGTCGCCGCGTGCAAGCTAGGAACCAGCATGGTCGTGTGCGATAACGGCCGTAACCTGGTGGCGGCTCTGGAGCTTGCCGAACTCAATCACGTACCATGCCTGGCCCACGTTTTTAATCTGGTAGTCCAAAAATTTCTAAAGAACTTACCCCAACCTGGCAGAGCTACTGGTGAAAGTGCGGCGCTTGTGCGCTCACTTTCGGAAGTCAACTGTAGCTGCTGCTAGCTTAAAAAAACTCCAGCAACGCCTCCATTTGCCTGAACATCGGCTGTTGTGCGACCTGCCCACTCGCTGGAATTCCACCTATTCCATGTTGGCCAGGGTGTGTGAGCAGCAGAGGCATTGATGGAGTACCAGATTATGAATCCAGCGCGTGCCTCCCAACTCAGCTCCCTCAGTTTGCCAACCACGAGTGGCCATGGATGGCAGACATATGCGATGTACTGCGTATCTTTGAGGAGTCCACCAAGAAGGTCAGCAGCGAGGACGCTATAGTGAGCGTAACCATCCCGCTCCTATGCGTCCTTAAAGAATCACTCATCGCAATAAGGAGAAACGCATTGCACGCAGAGGAGACGGGGGTAGGAGGAGACGCAACGGAGCTACACAGTCAGACCACACTTTTGTCTGCTTCTCGGTGGCAGTTGCAGGAGGAGGAGGAGGATGAGGAGGAGGAGGACGACGTGGAGGTGGCTGTGGAAGAGGAGGAGGATGCTGGCCGGCGAGGGTAGCAGTCAGGCTGTGTGCGTCCCATTGGTTCAGCGCGGATGGGGCGGAGAGGAGGCGGAAGAGGAAGAGGAGGAAATGGCAAGTGATCCTTCTGGTGGGGGCAGTGAGGTCATGCCTATTCAGAGTCTGGCACACATGGCTGACTTCATGCTGGGCTGCTTTTCCCGGGACACACGTGTTGTCCGGATAGTGGAGAACAAACTGTACTGGGTCTTCGCAATCCTGGACCCCCGGTATAAAGATAACGTCTCTTCTTTTATTCCGGTAGAGGAGAGGACGAATCGATTGCTGAATACCAGAGGGAACTCGTGCAGAACATGATGGAGATTTTCCCACCCACCATCGCTGGCGGCAGAGAGGAGGGGGTCTCCCAGAGTCCCACAACATCGATCAGGCCCACAGCCACCAGGGGAACACTCTCCAAGGTGTGGGACACGTTCATGGCACCCCCTCGTGCAACTTCCATCACTGCGGGGCCCGCTATCAGCAGGAGGGACAAGTATCGGCGGATGTTGCGGGAGTACCTGGCAGACCGTAACCCTGTCCTCCCCGATCCCTCGGCGTCCTACACTTACTGGGTCTCCAAGTTGGACACGTGGCTGGAACTGTTCCTGTACGCCTTGGAGGTGCTTGCCTGCCCTGCCGCCAGCGTGCTATCAGAAAGGGTGTTCAGCGCAGCCGGGGGCATTATAACCGATAAGCGCAGCCGCCTGTCAACGACAGTGCCGACAGGCTGACGCTAATCAAAATGAACAGCAAGTGGATTGACCCGGACTTTGCTTCTCCAACAGTGGAAAGCAGCCAAAAGTGAAGTGCCATCTGTATGAAGTGCCATTTCCTCCTCCACCTCCTCCTCCTTAACCGCCGTAGAATTGCTCCGTAAATAAGAAAAAATTTATATATTTATGGCTCACCTCTTGGGCCTCACAAAATGTTAAGAGGTCTCACCTCTTGGGCCTCCACAAAATGTTTAAGAGGTCTCACCTCTTGGGCCTCCACAAAATGTTTAAGAGGTCTCTTGGTTCACCTCTTTTGGGCCTCCACAAAATGTTTAAGAGGTCTCACCTCTTGGGCCTCCACAAAATGTTTAAGAGGTCTCACCTCTTGGGCCTCCACAAAATGTTTAAAGAGGTCTCACCTCTTGGGCCTCCACATAATTTTTAACAGGTCTCACCTCTTGGGCCTCCACAAAATTTTATCAAGGTCTCACCTCTTGGGCCTCCACAAAATTTTATCAAGGTCTCACCTCTTGGGCCTCCACAAAATTTTTTCAACAGGTCTCACCTCTTGGCCTCCACATAATTGTTAAGAGGTCTCACCTCTTGGGCCTCCACATAATTTTTAAGAGGTCTCACCTCTTGGGCCTCCACATAATTTTTTAACAGTCTCACCTCTTGGGCCTCCACATAATTTTTTAAAATGGTCTCACTCTTGGGCCTCCACATAATTTTTAACAGGTCTCACCTCTTGGGCCTCCACAAAATGTTTAAGAGGTCTCACCTCTTGGGCCTCCACAAAATTTTATCAAGGTCTCACCTCTTGGGCCTCCACAAAATTTTATCAAGGTCTCACCTCTTGGGCCTCCACAAAATTTTATCAAGGTCTCACCTCTTGGGCCTCCACAAAATTTTATCAAGGTCTCACCTCTTGGGCCTCCACATAATTTTTAACAGGTCTCACCTCTTGGGCCTCCACAAAATGTTTAAGAGGTCTCACCTCTTGGGCCTCCACATAATTTTAACAGGTCTCACCTCTTGGGCCTCCACAAAATTTTTAACAGGTCTCACCTCTTGGGCCTCCACATAATTTTTAAGAGGTCTCACCTCTTGGGCCTCCACATAATTTTTAACAGGTCTCACCTCTTGGGCCTCCACATAATTTTTAACAGGTCTCACCTCTTGGGCCTCCACAAAATGTTTAAGAGGTCTCACCTCTTGGGCCTCCACAAAATTTTATCAAGGTCTCACCTCTTGGGCCTCCAACAAAATTTTATCAAGGTCTCACCTCTTGGCCTCCCACAAAATTTTATCAAGGTTCACCTCTTGGGCCTCCACAAAATTTTTAAACAGGTCTCACCTCTTGGGCCTCCACAAAATTTTTAACAGGTCTCACCTCTTGGGGCCTCCACAAAATTTTTAACAGGTCTCACCTCTTGGGCCTCCACATAATTTTTAACAGGTCTCACCTCTTGGGCCTCCACACAATTTTTAAGAGGTCTCACCTCTTGGGCCTCCACAAAATTTTACAGGTCTCACCTCTTGGGCTCACAAAATGTTTAAGAGTCTCACCTCTTGGGCCTCCACAAAATTTATCAAGGTCTCACCTCTTGGGCCTCCACAAAATTTTATCAAGGTCTCACCTCTTGGGCCTCCACAAAATTTTTTAACAGGTCTCACCCTCTTGGGCCTCCACAAAATTTTTAACAGGTCTCACCTCTTGGGCCTCCACAAATTTTAAGCGTCTCACCTCTTGGGCCTCCACAAAATTTTCCATGAGCCTCTGGCCAGCCCACGGGCCTCTTCCTGCCTTTTGCGGTCCTACGCATCCTCAACATCCCCACTGCTTTACCTGCTAGACATGACACTGGGCCAGGTCGGGTCACTGACATCTCTAGCGCCAACAATTTGGGCATTTTAAGGCTTCTGCATGTGTTTGAGTTGTTTTTACATTTTAAAGAAGACATGTCTGACCACATCTCACACACACACACACAATGACAATTAGGGGTGGGGTCTATTTGCTTTCCCCCTTGCCTATGCCATCTGTGGTTGTCATAGGCAACGTGATTTTAAGGGGTGCAGAATTTCATCTTCTTTTTTGTCTAGTTTGGCTTGGGGTCCATGGCAATGTAGAGGAAAGAAGGTTTCCTTGTATGGTCTCACTTTACAGAGAGGTTACATTTTCTTTGGAGTGTATTGTTGAGAGGCTGTGATAGTGGCGTAATAGTGCGACTTGGGCGCGTTATATGCACCCAGACATGCTTCCCTCTGCTGTCTCAGTTGCATTCCAGCAGTGTTGGCATCCTTTTCTGAGGTTTCAGGGTGGACTTGGTGACCTCCAAGTGGTCGAATTGAGATTTCCAAGTGGCGAGCATTTTTTTCCCATAGACTTTAATGGGATTCGATATTCGGTCGAATAGTCGAATTTCGCGGTCTATTCGAATCGAATTTCGAACTTTCGAATATTTCACTACTCGCTCATCTCTATTGAATAGCAGATAGCTTTCAATGGGGGGTATACCTTGAGCAGACGGCTTTCCATGAGAATTGGCCACATTAACCCTAATCAATGTATGAGAAAGTCCCTTAAAGGGGTTGTCCGGGTTCAGAGAAGAACCCGGACATACCTGCAATTTCACCCAGGCAGCCTGCCTGAAGAGGACATCGGAGCATCTCATGCTCCGATGCCCCCCCCTTGCCCTGCGCTAGATCGCGCAGGGCAAGGTCTCTTGTTTTGTAAATACTCGCTGCCGGGCGGGTACTTCCGCCCGGCAGTGAGTTCGGTGACGTCACCGGCCTTAATGGGCCGGCTTTAGCGCTGCCCTAGCCGTTTTACTGGCTAGGGCAGCGCTGAAGCCTGTCCATCAGCGCCGATGACGTCACCGACTCACTGCCGGGCGGAAGCCTCTGCCCGGCAGGGACCGGTACGTCACCGGAACCCGGCGAAATTCCTTTGCCCTGCGCTAATTAGCGCAGGGCAAAGGAGGGCATCGGAGCATAGGATGCTCCGATGCCCTCTTCAGGCGGGCTGCCTGGGTGAAATTGCAGGTATGTCCGGGTTCTTCTCTGAACCCGGACAACCCCTTTAAGCTAGCTTCCATGTGTCATTAAGATAGGGAAGCGGGTGAGAATATACATTTCTATATATTGAGGTCACTGACATAAGACATATTAGGCAGATGGTAGTCTACACCTGCCAGTCTCTGTTTACTTCCGGGAAGCTCATCACATGCCATTTAACCATATGACCACTGTGGCCAATCACTGGCCTAGGTAGTATTACCACGCTTTAGACAAAAGTTCACTCGCTTAAAATATGCAAACTGTTTTGAAGACTGTTCCACAGAACACTAATATCTAATAAAAAATACATAGCAACATATCAAAGGTTTTGATCAGTGGGCATCTGAGTAATGAGACCCCCAGTGATCGTTAGAGAGAAGCATTGACATGGAGTGCTCTGTCTCTTCTCGCTGCAAGAAATGGAATCATGTCAGACCCATAGACTTTCTATTGAGTCTGTCTTGCTTCCTCACCTGCAGTGATGAGAGTGTGCTATGTATGTGAGCGCTTCTTTCTCCTCATTCTAGCAATTGGTGGGTACCAGGGGCATAACTACTTTAGCAGCAGAACATACAACTGCTATGGGGCCCAGGGCAACAGGGGGCCCAGTTGGGATCATTCCCTCTTCTACTGGGGGTGAAAACTTGGTCAGGACTCTACCCTCTAAAGGAACAACTTTTAGCAAAGGAAGCAGTGGAAAAATGGCCCAAGGGTCATTGAAAAGGGTTTAGGTGGAAACCCTTCTGTCCTGTGTGGGGGCCTGGTTTGATCCTTGCTATGGGGCCCTTACGTACTTCTATGTACACCACTGGCACTTAAACCTTCACTGATAAAAATCTTTGATATATAGGTATGACATAGCAAAAGTTTTGTTAAAGCTCAGTGAACCTTTAGATGATGATTTATGATGCTGAGGGCTCTTATATGCCTACTTCTCAGAATGTTTTTTTTCTTTCTTACCCTACATAGAGAGCTCAGTAAAAAATGAAAAATCATCTACCCGTACATGAATGAAATGTTAATGCACATAACCATATCCGCATTTACAGAGCCCTCCAGCAAAAAGCCGCTCATGCAAACTTTACATGGATAAAGAAGCTGTTCCTTCATAGGCTGCAATTTGTAAACCCATTTGTGCTTGAAAGTTGTGTCACCACTTCATACCCAGAGGGATTCCAGATTGTTTCTTGCCCATCTGCTAGGGCTGAAGTATGTAGACCCAAGGCATTTAGGAAATCCTAATGAATAATGAGCTACATGCAAGCTCTTCCAAAACCTTGAAGGATACAATAAAGTATAGGACACTCTAAGCCCGCTAGTCAGCTGTAGAAAAAGTGCACTTGATGCCCTGCCAGATTAAATGAGCTCTTCCACTGAGCTGTATACAGATCTGCAGAGCTGAGCCTCAAGGTGCAGAGAAAGCCCAGCATATGTGGAGTGTAATTACCATTCTCTCTGTTGGCAAATGCAGAGATACTCAAAACGCACATTCATCCCCATGTGTTTTCATCATTGCAGACAACTCCGGCTGATAAATGGTTAATACTGCTTAGAAGGCTATGGCCAAAGAGAAATGAATTCAGCATCCAGGAGCATCTATTTGGATTTAAGTAGTTCTCAAACAAACTGGATTCTTTCAATGGTAAATGGTAAATCTGGTTGCGAACCATCTGCAAAAAGCCCTGAAAAATCAAAGCTTTTAAACGTATATGGAATCATTAAGCATGCATTAAAGATCCAGACGAGATGCAGCAAGCATGAATAATTTCTCTTTATGTTACTCTATAAGATAAGGCTTAATGCTTGCAGAGATTATAATCATTCTGTTTTCCAGTTCATGCAGAGTGTGAACCCGACTTAAAAGCATGAACGCAAATACACAGCACAGAGTGTTCTTTACCAGTACTTTCTGATGGCACTAAACACAGAAGTTATTACTGTGAAAGCCCAGCCACAGCGTTCCCCACTCCTAAGAGGTTTTCAGGTATTGTGTTCATACTCTTGCTATTGGGAACTAAATAATCAATTGGTGTAACAGTATAGAGTAGTGTTGAGTGAATCGAACTCCACAAAGTGGAATTCGATCAGAATTTCAGGGAAAATTCAATTTGCTGCGAAGCTGAATTTGTGCTTCATGATAACAAATCGATTTTACCTGAAATGGAGTAAAAAACAAAAAAATCATATTTACCTCATCGGTTTGAGCACGAAGAGTTGGCCACCATCATCATGATTGAAAATTTCACACGGAATCCCACGCACGGCGACTTGCGACGTCACCACACCAACTGACGTGATGACGTCATCACGGACCGCGCTAGTTATTGAGCTGTCCACCTTGTTTAATAGATTAAAAATTCCATTAGGTCCTGATTATCCCATTGGGGTGGATAAGTTGTCTATTTTTACTGTTATTGGGGTGTCCACATGGACATTTTATTAACTTATTTTAAATATACAGTTAATTTTACAGGACAGTATGTCCAACAGACAGTTGCCAGGACCCTCCAAAGTAATGGGCAGTGACAAAAATCTTGCTGGAGCTGACAGAAGTAGCAGCAGAAGAAGGAGAGGGTGCTCTGTCTTCCCCGTGTGAAGGGACCTTAAGTGTCATAAATTTCATTCTCCATCAATGCTATACATTAGGTTCCTGAAAAGCCAACAAATGGATGCAGCAGTGCAATATGGTGGTGTGGCTATGGTCAGGATGTCAAAATTTCGATCCACAGGGGATCAGAAGCAATAGGGAAAGGACCATCATCACTGGAATGGGGCAACAGTGAATAGTTGTGTTTTTTTTCTTTATACTAAACACATCCAGGGCTATACTTTCCTAAGAATCAAATTCTTCATCAGCAGCACCAATCATTCCCAAAGATAAACAGCAACCTACCTGACTGGAATGATATCTATTACACTTGTTCCCTTGACTAAAACTAATTGTCATAGCATATTATCTGTCTGAAATCCACAAATGATGCCACAGTCGTTTAACCACTTCAGATCTGGGCCATTTACCCCCTTCCTGACCAGGCCTAATTTTGCAAATTTAGAAATATAAAAGTATGGTTGCACAACATGTAATAAGTAGAGATGAGCGAGTAGTGTTCGATCGAGCTGGTATTCGATCGAATACTACGATATTCGGCGTACTCGATTTAATTCGAGTATAACAGCGATGGCGCACCTAGAATTCGTTTCCCCTCCCACCTTCCCTGGCGCTCTTTTTCCACCAATCACCATGCAGGGGGGGTATGACAGGCACGCTGAGCACGCTGGCAGCGCGAAAACGGCGTCTACATGCATTGGCTGGAAAAACCATGTGACCTCGAATATTAAAAACTCAGCTCTTCCTGCTCGTACGCATATGCTGCGTGAACTTAGTCAGGGACAGAGGCTGGAGAAGGGAGAGACAGATTTTAGCTGTTGGACAGGCAGGAGCGTGATTAAAAGCCCTTATCAGGGCTACTACAGTGGACTTCAGTGATAGCTTACTACAATATAGACTTTACAGAGAACGGCTGCTGTATTCAGGGATAGCTGCTGGAGTAGGGACAGAGAGAGGCATTAGTGGTGTATTAGGTGCTCTGCTACATACCAAACTATATTTGGCACTACTGCTGTGTACCTTGAAAAATACAATATATAGGCCTTATAACTGGCAACTGTACTGTGCGTTCTCTTGCAAAGTAATTTCTCATAACTGGTGTTCATACACACCGTCTGATCACTTAGTACACGGCTGTGTACCTTGAAAAATACAATATATAGGCCTTATAACTGGCAACTGTACTGTGCGTTCTCTTGCAAAGTAATTTCTCATAACTTGTTGTTCATACACACCGTCTGATCACTTAGTACACGGCTTGTGTACCTTGAATATACAATATATAGGCCTTATAACTGGCAACTGTACTGTGCGTTCTCTTGCAAAGTAATTTCTCATAACTGGTGTTCATACACACCGTCTGATCACTTAGTACACGGCTGTGTACCTTGAAAATACAATATATAGGCCTTATAACTGGCAACTTGTACTGTGCGTTCTCTTGCAAAGTAATTTCTCATAACTGGTGTTCATACACACCGTCTGATCACTTAGTACACGGCTGTGTACCTTGAAAAATACAATATATAGCCTTATAACTGGCAACTGTACTGTGTGTTCTCTTGCAAAGTAATTTCTCATAACTGGTGTTCATACACACCGTCTGATCACTTAGTACACGGCTGTGTACCTTGAAAAATACAATATATAGGCCTTATAACTGGCAACTGTACTGTGCGTTCTCTTGCAAAGTAATTTCTCATAACTGGTGTTCATACACACCATCTGCTCACTTAGTACACGGCTGTGTACCTTGAATAATACAATATATAGGCCTTATAACTGGCAACTGTACTGTGCGTTCTCTTGCAAAGTAATTTCTCATAACTGGTGTTCATACACACCGTCTGATCACTTAGTACACGGCTGTGTACCTTGAAAAATACAATATATAGGCCTTATAACTGGCAACTGTACTGTGCGTTCTCTTGCAAAGTAATTTCTCATAACTGGCGTTCATACACACCGTCTGATCACTTAGTACATCGGCTGTGTACCTTGAAAAATACAATATATAGGCCTTATAACTGGCAACTGTACTGTGCGTTCTCTTGCAAAGTAATTTCTCATAACTGGTGTTCATACACACCGTCTGATCACTTAGTACACGGCTGTGTACCTTGAAAAATACAATATATAGGCCTTTATAACTGGCAACTGTACTGTGCGTTCTCTTGCAAAGTAATTTCTCATAACTGGTGTTCATACACACCGTCTGATCACTTAGTACACGGCTGTGTACCTTGAATAATACAATATATAGGCCTTATAACTGGCAACTGTACTGTGCGTTCTCTTGCAAAGTAATTTCTCATAACTGTGTTCATACACACCGTCTGATCACTTAGTACACGGCTGTGTACCTTGAAAAATACAATATATAGGCCTTATAACTGGCAACTGTACTGTGCGTTCTCTTGCAAAGTAATTTCTCATAACTGGTGTTCATACACATCGTCTGATCACTTAGTACACGGCTGTGTACCTTGAAAAATACAATATATAGGCCTTATAACTGGCAACTGTACTGTGCGTTCTCTTGCAAAGTAATTTCTCATAACTGGTGTTCATACACACCGTCTGATCACTTAGTACACGGCTGTGTACCTTGAAAAATACAATATATAGGCCTTATAACTGGCAACTGTACTGTGCGTTCTCTTGCAAAGTAATTTCTCATAACTGGTGTTCATACACACCGTCTGATCACTTAGTACACGGCTGTGTACCTTGAAAAATACAATATATTAGGCCTTATAACTGGCAACTGTACTGTGCGTTCTCTTGCAAAGTAATTTCTCATAACTGGTGTTCATACACACCGTCTGATCACTTAGTACACGGCTGTGTACCTTGAAAAATACAATATATAGGCCTTATAACTGGCAACTGTACTGTGCGTTCTCTTGCAAAGTAATTTCTCATAACTGGTGGTTCATACACACCGTCTGATCACTTAGTACACGGCTGTGTACCTTGAAAAATACAATATATAGGCCTTAATAAACTGGCAACTGTACTGTGCGTTCTCTTGCAAAGTAATTTCTCATAACTGGTGTTCATACACACCGTCTGATCACTTAGTACACGGCTGTGTACCTTGAAAAATACAATATATAGGCCTTATAACTGGCAACTGTACTGTGCGTTCTCTTGCAAAGTAATTTCTCATAACTGGTGTTCATACACACCGTCTGATCACTTAGTACACGGCTGTGTACCTTGAAAAATACAATATATAGGCCTTATAACTGGCAACTGTACTGTGCGTTCTCTTGCAAAGTAATTTCTCAAACCTGGTGTTCATACACACCGTCTGATCACTTAGAACACGGCTGTGTACCTTGAAATATACAATATATATAATATATAGGCCTTTCAATTGGCAACTGTACTGTGCGTTCTCTTGCAAACTAATTTCACGGCTGTGAAGGCAAAATATTGTAAAAAAAAAAAAAAATGCGGTGGGGGCTAGCGGATAGGACGTGGACGAGGACGGGGGCGCGGAAATGCTGTTGGGGGCCTTGTTGAAGCCAGTGGGGATACAATGCGTGCTGGTGAGGGTCAGCCAGGATCCCGCTCATCCAGAATCCCTGCCTTTATGGGACAGTTAAGCAGGGGGCGGGTTACACCGCTGTTGAGGCCTGAGCAGGTTGAACAGGTGGTGCAATGGATAGCCGATAGCGCTTCCACACAGTTGTCCACCAGCCAGTCATCCACACAGTCTCACTCTGACCCTCCTTCCTCCACACCTGGCCAACAGAGTCATCCCACCCTTGACCCCTCCCAGGAGCTCTTTTCGGGTCCTTTTTCAGATGTGCCGGAAGAATCCCAGGAGCTAGGAGAGGAATTTGTTTGTAGTGATGCCCAAACCCTTGAGTTTTCGCCATCTCCTGCTGATGTGGACCCTGAACCAGCATCTGTTATCATGAGCGATGATGATGATGAGACGCAGTTGCCATCAAGGGAGGCTGTTGGAATGTCCAGTGGGCAGGAGGAGGAGCAGAGTGAGGAGAGGAGGTGGTGGATGACGAAATGACCGACCCCACTTGGCCAGGGGTGATGTCCAGCGGGGAAAGCAGTGGAGAGGTGGTGGTCTGCGCAGCACCGAAAAAGGCAGCAAGAGGCAGAGGGATGTCCAGAGGCAGAGGGATGTCCACAGGCAGAGGGATGTCCACAGGCAGAGGGATGTCCAGAGGCAGAGGACAGTCCAGACAAAGTAGTGAGGCCACAGCCAGCACGGCCGAAGCTGTTCCCAGGCAGCGGGCAGTCGCGCGAAGCTCCCCCATCGAGGCCTCGTACTTCTGTGTTGTGGAGATTTTTTAATGTTTGTGCGGATGACAAACTGAGCGCGGGTTTGCACACTCTGCCACTCAAAACTGAGTAGGGGCTCTGAGAAGAGCAATCTGACCACCTCAGGCATGCGGCGTCACTTGGAAGTTCAAGCACTGGGCTGAGTGGGAGAGAGCAAACGCAATACAAACTGCGCCCGGTCTTGCTGCCACTGCCTCTTCCCCTTTGTTGTGTGCTGCCACTGCGGTCCAGACCTCCAGCCAGGACACCTCCACATCTGCCTCTGCCTCTGCTACTTTGGGGCCTTCTCCTTCAGCCTCCCCTTCCCCCGCCTCTTCGCCTGCACCCTTCACACTCCTCGTCCCAACAACTGTCCATCTCGCAGGCGTTCGACCGCAGGCGGAAGTACGCCTCGAGTCACCCCCAAGCCCAAGCCTTAAACTGCCACATCTCCAAACTGCTGGCCCTGGAGATGTTGCCGTTTAGGCTTGTGGAGACGCAGGCCTTCCGCGACCTGATGGCGGCTGCCGCACCTCGCTATTCCGTCCCCAGCCGCCACTACTTTTCCCGGAGTGCCGTCCCCGCCCTGCACCAGCACGTGTCGCGTAACATCAGGCGGGCCCTGAGGTACGCAGTCAGCGCAAAGGTCCACTTGACCACCGACTCGTGGACAAGCGCTTGCGGCCAGGGACGATACATCTTCTTTGACGGCACACTGGGTGAATGTAGTGGAAGGCGGGGACGGGGTCGCAAACAGAGACGGCCTACCTACCACCCCCGCCCAAGATTGCCAGCATGGGTTCTGATAAACCCCCCTCCTCCTCCTCCTCCTCCTCCTCCTCCTGTGCCTTAACATCGCCCTCAGCCGCTAGCTGGAAGCGTTGCAGCACTGGCGCGGGGAGACGTCAGCAGGCGGTGCTTAAAGCTCATCAGCTTGGGCGACAGGAAGCACAGCGCCCCAGAGGTGAGGGACGCCATATTGCAGCAGACGGAGATGTGGCTGTCGCCGCTGCAGCTAGGACCAGGCATGGTCGTGTGCGATAACGGCCGTAACCTGGTGGCGGCTCTGGAGCTTGCCGAACTCAATCACGTACCATGCCTGGCCCACGTTTTTAATCTGGTAGTCCAAAAATTTCTGAAAGACTTACCCCAACCTGGCAGAGCTACTGGTGAAAGTGCGGCGCTTGTGCGCTCACTTTCGGAAGTCAACTGTAGCTGCTGCTAGCTTAAAAAAAACTCCAGCAACGCCTCCATTTGCCTGAACATCGGCTGTTGTGCGACCTGCCGACTCGCTGGAATTCCACCTATTCCATGTTGGCCAGGGTGTGTGAGCAGCAGAGAGCATTGATGGAGTACCAGATTAATGAATCCACGCGTGCCTCCAACTCAGCTCCCTCAGTTTGCCAACCACGAGTGGCCATGGATGGCAGACGTATGCGATGTACTGCGTATCTTTGAGGAGTCCACCAAGAAGGTCAGCAGCGAGGACGCTATAGTGAGCGTAACCATCCCGCTCCTATGCGTCCTTAAAGAATCCCTCATCGCAATAAGGGAGAACGCATTGCACGCAGAGGAGACGGGGGTAGGAGGAGACGCAACGGAGCTACACAGTCAGACCACACTTTTGTCTGCTTCACGGTGGCAGTTGCAGGAGGAGGAGGATGAGGAGGAGGACGACGTGGAGGTGGCTGTGGAAGAGGAGGAGGATGCTGGCGGCGAGGGTAGCAGTCAGGCTGTGCGCGTCCCATTGGTTCAGCGCGGATGGGGCGGAGAGGAGGCGGAAGAGGAAGAGGAGGAAATGGCAAGTGATCCTTCTGGTGGGGGCAGTGAGGTCATGCCTATTCAGAGTCTGGCACACATGGCTGACTTCATGCTGGGCTGCTTTTCCCGGGACACACGTGTTGTCCGGATAGTGGAGAACAAACTGTACTGGGTCTTCGCAATCCTGGACCCCCGGTATAAAGATAACGTCTCCTCTTTTATTCCGGTAGAGGAGAGGACGAATCGATTGCTGGAATACCAGAGGGAACTCGTGCAGAACATGATGGAGATTTTCCCACCCACCATCGCTGGCGGCAGAGAGGAGAGGGTCTCCCAGAGTCCCACAACATCGATCAGGCCCACAGCCACCAGGGGAACACTCTCCAAGGTGTGGGACACGTTCATGGCACCCCCTCGTGCAACTTCCATCACTGCGGGGCCCGCTATCAGCAGGAGGGACAAGTATCGGCGGATGTTGCGGGAGTACCTGGCAGACCGTAACCCTGTCCTCCCCGATCCCTCGGCGTCCTACACTTACTGGGTCTCCAAGTTGGACACGTGGCTGGAACTGTCCCTGTACGCCTTGGAGGTGCTTGCCTGCCCTGCCGCCAGCGTGCTATCAGAAAGGGTGTTCAGCGCAGCCGGGGGCATTATCACCGATAAGCGCAGCCGCCTGTCAACCGACAGTGCCGACAGGCTGACGCTAATCAAAATGAACAGCAAGTGGATTGACCCGGACTTTGCTTCTCCAACCGTGGAAAGCAGCCAAAAGTGAAAGTGCCATCTGTATGAAGTGCCATTTCCTCCTCCACCTCCTCCTCCTCCTCCTCCTTAACCGCCGTAGAATTGCTCCGTAAATAAGAAAAATTTATATGTTTATGGCTCACCTCTTGGGCCTCCACAAAATGTTTAAGAGGTCTCACCTCTTGGGCCTCCTCATAATTTTTAACCGGTCTCACCTCTTGGGCCTCAACATAATTTTTATCCGGTCTCACCTCTTGTGCCTGCACAAAATGTTTAAGAGGTTTCAACCTCTTGGGCCTCCACAAAATGTTTAAGAGGTCTCACCTCTTGGGCCTCCACATAATTTTTAAACAGGTCTCACCTCTTGGGCCTCCACATAATTTTTAAGGTCTCACCTCTTGGGCCTCCACATAATTTTTTAACAGGTCTCACCTCTTGGGCCTCCACATAATTTTTAACCGGTCTCACCTCTTGGGCCTCCACAAAATGTTTTAAAGAGGTCTCACCTCTTGGGCCTCCACATAATTTTTAACAGGTCTCACCTCTTGGGCCTCCACAAAAATGTTTAAACAGGTCTCACCTCTTGGGCCTCCACAAAATGTTTAACAGGTCTCACC
This sequence comes from Rhinella marina, assembly GCA_900303285.1. Classification (NCBI taxonomy): domain Eukaryota; kingdom Metazoa; phylum Chordata; class Amphibia; order Anura; family Bufonidae; genus Rhinella; species Rhinella marina. Next base: position 14,882 of record ONZH01002071.1, read on the forward strand.
TCTTGGGCCTCCACAAAATGTTTAACAGGTCTCACCTCTTGGGCCTCCACATAATTTTTTAACAGGTTCTCACCTCTTGGGCCTCCACAAAATGTTTAACAGGTCTCACCTCTTGGGCCTCCACAAAATGTTTTAACAGGTCTTCACCTCTTGGGCCTCCACATAATTTTTAAGAGGTCTCACCTCTTGGGCCTCCACATAATTTTTAACAGGTCTCACCTCTCTTGGGCCTCCACAAAATGTTTTAAACAGGTCTCACCTCTTGGGCCTCCACATAATTTTTTAACAGGTCTCACCTCTTGGGCCTCCACAAAATGTTTAACAGGTCTCACCTCTTGGGCCTCCACAAAATGTTTAAGAGGTCTCACCTCTTGGGCCTCCACAAAATGTTTAACAGGTCTCACCTCTTGGGCCTCCACATAATTTTAACACGGTCTCACCTCTTGGGCCTGCCACAAAATGTTTAAGAGGTCTCACCTCTTGGGCCTCCACATAATTTTTAACAGGTCTCTCACCTCTTGGGCCTCCACAAAATGTTTAACAGGTCTCACCTCTTGGGCCTCCACAAAATGTTTAACAGGTCTCACCTCTTGGGCCTCCACAAAATGTTTAACAGGTCTCACCTCTTGGGCCTCCACAAAATTTTTAACAGGTCTCACCTCTTGGGCCTCACACAATTACAAAATGTTTAAGAGGTCTCACCTCTTGGGCCTCCACATAATTTTTAAAGGTCTCACCTCTTGGG
>ONZH01002072.1:0-17717 GCA_900303285.1 Rhinella marina
TGTGGACATCCCTCTGCCTTGGACATCCCTCTGCCTCTTTGCTCTGCCCTTTTTCGGTGCTGCGCAGACACCACCTCTCCACTGCTTCCCCGCTGGACATCACCCCTGGCCAAGTGTTCGGTCATTTCGTCATCCACCACCTCCTCTTTCACTTCCTCACTCTGCTCCTCCTCCGCCCACTGGGACATCCAACAGCCTCCCTTGATGGCAACTGCGTCTCATCATCATCATCGCTCATGATAACAGATGCTGGTTCAGCGGTCCACATCAGCAGGAGATGGCGAATACTCAAGTGGTTGGGCATCACTACAAACAAATTCCTGTGCTAGCTCCTGGGATTCTTCCGGCACATCTGAAAAAGGACCCGAAAAGAGCTCCTGGGAGGGGTCAATGGTGGGATGACTCTGTTGGCCAGGTGTGGAGGAAGGAGTCAGAGTGGAGACTGTGTGGATGACTGGCTGGTGGACAACTGTGTGGAAGCGCATCGCTATCCATTGCACCACCTGTTCAACTGCTCAGGCCTCAACAGCGGTGTAACCCGCCCCCTGCAACTGTCCCATAAACAGGGATTCTGGATGAGTGGGATCCTGGCTGACCTCACCAGCACGCATTGTATCCCCACTGCTTAACAAGGCCACCAACAGCATTTCCGCGCCCCCGTCCTCGTCCACGTCCGATTCCGCTAGCCCCCCTCCGCATTTTATTTTTTTTTGGTTACAATATTTTGCCTTCACAGCCGTGTACTAACAGATCAGACGGTGTTGTATGAATACTACGTATATACAATTATTTTTGCAAGAGAACGCAAAGTACAGGTGCCAATGAAAAGGCTTTTTTTTTTAAAATATTTCTAGGTACACAGCCGTGTACAAACAGATCAGACGGTGTGTATGAACACTACGTATATACATTTTTTGCAAAAGAACGCAAAGTACAGGTGCCAATGAAAAAGGCTTTTTTTTTTTTTTATATTTCTAGGTACACAGCCGTGTACAAACAGATCAGACGGTGTGTATGAACACTACGTATATACAATTATTTTGCAAGAGAACGCAAAGTACAGGTGCCAATGAAAAGGCTTTTTTTTTTATATTTCTAGGTACACAGCCGTGTACAAACAGATCAGACGGTGTGTATGAACACTACGTATATACAATTATTTTGCAAGAGAACGCAAAGTACAGGTGCCAATGAAAAGGCTTTTTTTTTTTTATATTTCTAGGTACACAGCCATGTACAAACAGATCAGACGGTGTGTATGAACACTACGTATATACAATTATTTTGCAAGAGAATGCAAAGTACAGGTGCCAATGAAAAGGCTTTTTTTTTTAATATTTCTAGGTACACAGCCGTGTACAAACAGATCAGACGGTGTGTATGAACACTACGTATATACAATTATTTTGCAAGAGAACGCAAAGTACAGGTGCCAATGAAAAGGCTTTTTTTTTTTTTATATTTCTAGGTACACAGCCGTGTACAAACAGATCAGACGGTGTGTATGAACACTACGTATATACAATTATTTTGCAAGAGAACGCAAAGTACAGGTGCCAATGACAAGGCTTTTTTTTTTTATATTTCTAGGTACACAGCCGTGTACAAACAGATCAGACGGTGTGTATGAACACTACGTATATACAATTATTTTGCAAGAGAACGCAAAGTACAGGTGCCAATGAAAAGGCTTTTTTTTTTTTATATTTCTAGGTACACAGCCGTGTACTAACAGGTCAGACGGTGGGTATTTACACCTGGTATACAAAAAGGGTATTGCAGGCACACAGAACCCAGAACACTAGAGCCAAATAAACTATATTTAAAAAAAAAAATAAAATTCACAGCCGTATACTGCCAGATCAGATGGTGCATATACACACTAGGTATATAACAGGGTTTTGCAGCCAAAAAGAACGCAGAACAGTAGTGCCAAATATAGTTTTGTATGTAGCAGAGCACCTAATACACCACTAATGCCTCTCTCTGTCTCTACTCCAGCAGCTATCCCTGAATACAGCAACCGTTCTCTGCAGACTGTATATTGTAGTAAAGCTATCACTGTACTGCACTATAGTAGCCCTGATAAGGGCTTTTAATCACGCTCCTGCCTGTCCAACAGCTAAAACCTATCTGTCCCTTCTCCAGCCTCTGTCCCTGACTAAGTTCACGCAGCATATGCGAACGAGCAGGAAGAGCTGAGTTTTTAATATTCGAGGTCACATGGTTTTTCCAGCCAATCCATGTAGACGCTGTTTTCGCGCTGCCAGCGTGCTCCGCGGGCCTGTCATACCCCCCCTGCATGTTGATTGGTGGAAAAAGAGCGCCAGGGAAGGTGGGAGGGGAAGCGAATTCTAAGTGCGCCATCGCCGTTATACTCGATTAAAATCGAGTATGTCGAATAGCGTAGTATTCACTTGTCTAATGTCCATTCCTTGTGTTCTTTAGCCCAAACAAGTCTCTTCTGCTTGTTGCCTGTCCTTAGCAGTGGTTTCCTAGCAGCTATTTCACCATGAAGGCCTGCTGCACACAGTCTCCTCTTAACAGTTGTTATAGAGATGTGTCTGCTGCTAGAACTCTGTGTGGCCTTGACCTGGTCTCTAATCTGAGCTGCTGTTAACCTGCGATTTCTGAGGCTGATGAACTTATCCTCCGCAGCAGAGGTGACTCTTGGTCTTCCTTTCCTGGGGCGGTCCTCATGTGAGCCAGTTTCTTTGTAGCGCTTGATGGTTTTTGCGACTGCACTTGGGGACACTTTCAAAGTTTTCCCAATTTTTCAGACTGACTGACTTTTTTTCGGACTGACTGATTTCTTAAAGTAATGATGGCCACTCATTTTTCTTTACTTAGCTGCTTTTTTCTTGCCATAATACAAATTCTAACAGTCTATTCAGTAGGACTATCAGCTGTGTATCCACCTGACTTCTGCCCAACACAACTCATGGTCCCAACCCCATTTATAAGGCAAGAAATCCCACTTATTAAACCTGACAGGACACACCTGTGAAGTGAAAACCATTTCAGGTGACTACCTCTTGAAGCTCATCAAGAGAATGCCAAGAGTGTGCAAAGCGGTAATGAAAGCAAAAGGTGGCTACTTTGAAGAACCTAGAATATAAGACATATTTTCAGTTGTTTCACACTTTTTTGTTAAGTATATAATTCCACATGTGTTAATTCATAGTTTTAATGCCTTCAGTGTGAATCTACAATTTTCATAGTCATGAAAATACAGAAAACTCTTTGAATGGATAGGTGTGTCCAAACTTTTGGTCTGTACTGTATATACATACTTACACGGATCCTTACTTCAGGAAACTATGTACATGATAAGTTAGTAGTAGTGATGAGCGAATCGAAGCGGCAATATTCGTGATTCGGCTCGGCATCCCAAGGCAGCGCGGACTCGTGATTATTCGTGCGTCACTGCAAGTTTGAAAAGCCCGTTTTTTTCAGCCAATCAGCATCAAAGGGAAGCCTGTGGGAACACCTGCTGTGATGTAACAGCCCCTATACCTCCCCAGCAGTGATTAGCTGGCAGTGACATGTGACCTAAATTTATATAAGGTAGGGACCTGCAGCATCAGCCTCATTGTGCTTTGGGAAGGAGAAGAGACAGACAGTGTTAGCTAGTGTAGTGTGTGCAGCAAGCAGTTAGTTAGGAGTTAGGTTAGGAAGCCCCAACAGTCTTTTTAAAGACTATACTCTGAAGAAGAGTATACAGTATATACTGTAAGCCTGTATTCTGTGTAGGATAGGAAGCCCCAACATTCTTTTTAAAGACTAATTGATTTTGTGAAGAAAACTATACAGTATATGCTGTAAGCCTGTATTCTGTGCAGGATAGGAAGCCCCAACAGTCTTTTAAAAGCTAATTGATTCTGTGAGAAAAATTCAGTATATGCTGTAAGCCTGTATTCTGTGCAGAGCTGTGCCTGGTACACCTTGTCCAGCCACATAGCTCAAACTATACATCTGTAAACAGATATATTCCTGTGCATGACTGTGCAGTGACTAGGGTATACATTTCATCAGCCTGCTATATACCTCACAGTCTATAGATACCGTATTGATCTGTAGATTCTAGTTTTATTTGCGCAAACTGCGTACATTTTTTTTTGGGATAGGTGTGAAAAATAATATTACCTGCGTATCTATATTGTCCGTTGAATTTCACAGATCTGTAATACACGGTGCAGTGAGTTGGGAAAAAAATTTCATCAGCCTGCTATATACCTCACAGTCTATAGACACCGTATTGATCTGTAGATTCCAGTTTTATTTGCGCAAACTGCGTTAATTTTTTTTTTGGGATAGGTGTGAAAAATAATTTTACCTGCGTATCTATATTGTCCGTTGAATTTCACTGATCTGTAATACACGGTGCAGTGAGTTGGGAAAAAAATTTCATCAGCCTGCTATATACCTCACAGTCTATAGATACCGTACTGATCTGTAGATTCCAGTTTTATTTGCACAAACTGCATACATCTTTTTTTGGATAGGTCTGAAAATAATTTTACCTGCATATCTATATTGTCTGTTGAATTTCACTGATCTGTAATACACGGTGCAGTGAGTTGGGAAAAAAAATTTCATCAGCCTGCTATATACCTCACAGTCTATAGATACCGTATTGATCTGTAGATTCCAGTTTTATTTGCGCAAACTGCATACATTTTTTTTTGGGATAGGTGTGAAAAATAATATTACCTGCGTATCTATATTGTCCGTTGAATTTCACTGATCTGTAATACACAGTGCAGTGAGTTGGGAAAAAAAATTCATCAGCCTGCTATATACCTCACAGTCTGTAGATACCGTATTGAATCTTTACAATTATAATAATATAATACTGCTACTGTGCACATGGAGAACCCCAGGGTCAGGGGGAGAGGGGGAAGAGCTGGGAGAGGTGGAAGAGGTGGTCGTGGAGGGAGAGGTGGGAATCGTGGTGGTGCTGTGGTCAGCGGTGATGACCGTGGTGTGCGTGGTGACACAGTGCCGGCTGCTGTGAGTACAGTAGAAACACGTAAGGTCAGGGTGCCTGGTCAACTCCAGAAGTTGGTAGGGCAGCGTCCTACAACTCTGACAGACCCCAAACAACAACAGGAGGTGGTTCAGTGGATTGCAGAGAGCACGTCCAGCCACGTTTCGTCTGCCCCCTCATCCAGCCAGTCGACTTCTCTGAGCCAGGGTGTCTGTCCTCCAACTCGCCCTCCTTCTCCCCAGCCAGAACCCTCTAGGGGTATGTCCCACGGGCAAAATTTATCCATGGAACTCTTCAGCCACCACTTCCCTGATGTGCCAGTGGACGAGCTGCTATGCCCTGATTCTCAGGACCTTTTGCTGTCTCCGGGTTATGAGAGTGGGGAGTTAGCAGTGGCATCTGAGGAGCTGGTGGAAGATGACGACGAGACGCTGTTGTAGGAGGTAGTTGTCTAGGACGTCACTGTGGAGTCTGAGGAAGACCTGGGGGATGATGAGGGGACAGATCCTACTTGGGTGGATGAGGCAACTGGAGGCAGTGGTTCAGACTGTGAGACGACATCAGCACCACAAGCTTTTGAGAGAGCCAGAGGGCTGCGACGAGGGAGAAGCCAGGGCCGAGTCACTACTTCCCCAAGTGCTCCTAGAGGTCACGCTCCAGCCCGTACTATGCCCCACTCCTTAGTTTGGGAGTACTTTAAGGATGATGAGGCCGAAGAAGTTCATCCGCCACCAATCAGACCGTTATGTAAAGATTAAGCGTAACTGGTGTAAACCCAGAGGTATTGACAACAGAGCCCGCAGGAGGTTCAAGGGGCAGATCCTGATGCCCAACATTGGGTACGGTAGCAACAAGAAGACCAAACACATGCTGCCCACAGGGTTCCGCAAATTCCTGGTCCACAATTTCAAGGAGCTCGAGGTTCTGTTGATGAGCAACAAGTCCTTCTGTGCAGAAATCGCCCACAATGTCTCCTCAAAGAACCGAAAGACCATTGTGGAGAGAGCGGCACAGCTCGCCATCAAAGTGACGAACCCCAACGCCAGACTGCGCAGCGAAGAGAACTAATAAATATCTCTGTGGTAATTTGTGCTAAATAAAAGTTAAATAAACACAAAAAAATAAAAAATTGATCTGTTCCTGTGCCTGATCCACCCAAGTTGAATCTGTCCCATCATGAGAAAGTCCCCTCAAGGAGTCCCCACTGTAACTTGCTTCACTTTCAACTACCTCACCTGTGTCTCGCCATTGTCCACCACGTCCTCAGACAACACTGGTAAATCCCCACTGTCAGCACACTGAGACTGCAAAAGGTCTTGCGAATTGGGGCAGAGAATGTTCTGGGGTAGCACATCAGAGAAGGGGTTCCAGGGAGTACGTGACCACATGCAATCTCCATCCAAAAAGTCATACTGAGGCTCACCACCATGCTTTACACTGCTATCTTATAGAAAGACAGACAATCAGGGGTTCACCGCCAGGTTGTCAGGCAGCATTTTTAAGTGGGTCACCATTACCGTGTCCCTGAAAATTGCCTTGGGGTCAATCACCAGACTATTGGCCAGATTTAGAAAAAATGGTGCAATTAGGGAGCCTCAGAGGCATCCCTACATGCTGCCCCTGGTGTTTCCTATCCATTTCCAAGGTGTTTCCATCTTTTTCTGAGGTTTTCACATGTTGGGGCAAACTTGACTGTGCAGAACCTTTGGCCCCTGCAAAAATATTCGGGTCTCCCATAGACTTTAATGGGATTCGTGATTCGTCTCGAACCCACGAATCCCGCGGAAAATTTGGGCCGAATTCCGAATCCCCGAATATTTTAGTATTCAATCAACTCTAGTTAGTAGATTTGTATATTTTACTGTATATCTACACGGATCCTAACTTCAGGAAACCATGTACATGATAAGTTAGTAGATTTGTACATTTTACTGTATATCTACACTGACAGAACAACCTGATTTTATAACTTTAGAATGAAAATAGAGTTCTCCTTTAAGCCCATAATGAATCCACTATTTCAACAGTAAACGACCGAGATGAAAAAGGCAATTCTTAATCCAAAGGAGCAATGGAAAGGAACTCATTCACAGAAAGTGCAGAATTCATAGACAAAAGGTACAGAACATTTGAATTTTAGAAATTAACTGCACAGACTTATTGAAATGGAAACTTATTGTACATTGGAGAATTTGAGCTAGAAAGTAGAAACCCATTATAATCTATTTGAAAGGCATGAAATGAGCTATGGAGAATTACAGAGAGAAAACACAGTTTAGCAAAATACTATTAATCATATTCTGTATATGTGTGTTATTTAATAGCTCAGTGACTTTCAACTATCAGGGAAAATCTTGCTGGTTATGAGGAAATTGCTTTTATTTCCTCATAAAATGTGGGCATTGTTTGATCCAGACAAAACCTTAGCTCTGTGCTTAGTGGATGTATCTATAGCCGTGGCAGCTTCTAAGGGGCCCAAAATCTAAAGACCTTTTTATATGGGCAGATGCACAGGGAATCATTGGGAATCAATGTTCCCAATAGTAGCCTGATCATGAACGGAGGTGATAGGTGATAACTAGTGATGAGTGAACTCGTGGAAGTTCAAGTTTGCTGGGTTCGGCCAAACTTCAGGTCAGAGTTCGGATTCGGGACCCAAACTTGACCCGAACTTGAACCCGAACCCCATTGAAGTTAACGGGGACCCAAACTTCAGTTTATTATTTTCCATTATAACTAGAGATGAGTGAACCCGAACTGCAAAGTTAGGGTTCGTACCACACTTTGCGAGTTCGAGTACCTGGATCCGAACCCAGACCGTTTCACTAAAGTTCAGGTTCAGGTTCGGTGTTGAGGTGATTTTATTATTTTCCATTATAACAAGGTTATAACAGAAAATAATAGCATTTTTAAGACAGAATGCTAAGTAAAATGACCATTCAGGGGTCAAATATAATTTAAGAAACTCACCTCTTCCACTTGATCGCACAGGACCTGCAAAAGGACCTGTAATTACGTCACCGCGTCACTGTCTTAAGAATGCTATTATTTTCTGTTATAACCATCTTATAAAGGAAAATAATAAAGCGAACCTTGACCTGAAGTTCGGTCGAACCCGGCGAACCTGAACTTCCATGGGTTCGCTCATCCCTAGTTATAGCATGGTTATATCGGAAAATAACATAGTACTTAAGATGGAATGCAAAAGGGACATTCCATTTTGCATTCCGTCATAATAGAAAGAAATCTATGGGAGAATAACGGATCCGTCCTGGAAAGAAACCAGGACGGATCCGTTATGCTGCCCATAGACTTCTATTAAGACGGAATGCAAAATTGAATGCCTCTAAAGGTTTCCCTTTTGCATTCCATCTTAAGTATTATGTTATTTTCTGATATAACCATGTTATAATGGAAAATATTAAAGTAATTCATAAAGTCCCCAAACCCGGACTTTTTCACTGAAGTCCGGGTTCGGGTCCAGGTACCCGAACTCACAAAGTGCAGTTCAGGTTTGCTCATCCCTAGTGATAGCTGGAATTATCTTCTCACCACTACAAAAGCTGTTTACAGAAGCTGACACAAAGAAGGGATTTTATGTGCAGCATACCATATGCAATCAGAATTTTGCAGACATTCGTTTTTGTACCGGCCGTCACATGGCCTTTTTCAGAACCAATTAAAGTCTATGGCACTATTCACGTGGTCATTTTAACAGCCAGTGAATAGTTGGGGACAAAAAATCTTGTGTCCTATTTTTGGTCGTTTTCACAGCCAGATGTACCCCATTATATTCAAGGGACCCAATCTTATCAACTGTTCACTCTACTTTCACACTAGCGTTTTCCATTTACGCTATTGAGATCCATCATAGGATCTCAATAGCGGGGGAAAACACTTCCGTTTTGTCCCCATTCATTGTCAATGGGGACGAAACTAAACGAAATGGAGCTCACCAGAATGCATTCCGTTCCATTTCGTTGCGTCCCCATCATAGACAGAATAACGACGGATCCATCATAAATCATAATGTAAGTCAATACCAGATCCGTTTTCACTGAAGCAATAAAAAACGGATCCATCCCCCATTGACTTTCAATGGTGTTCATGACTACGTTAAAGATAATACAATTGGATCTGTTCATAATGGATGCAGATGGTTGTACTATTGTGACATAAACGTTTTTGCTGATCCATGATGGATTCAGCAAAAACACTGGTGTGCATTAGACAGAAGCACTGTACTTCCATCTGACAGCCGTTAAATACAGGTATACTGTGGAAAAAGGACCACCAAGGAGTTAAAAAAATACTCACCTCACCACTTGCATACATTTTCTCTGTACTGGTGGCAGCAGGACCTGATGCTTCCTGCATGGTGCCATCACATGACCACGCTGGGAGCATCAGGTCGTGCTGCCTCCAGTGTAGAACGAGTGATCCTTCATGTGCAAGTGGTGAAGTGACCAGCAGAATGAGGGGCACTAAAAGGGGCATTAATTATAATGGGGGCACTATAGGGGCCATTATTTATACTGAGGGCACTACAGAGGCTATTATTTATACTGAGGGCACTATGTGGTGCATAATTTATACTGTGGGGGCCTATGGGCACCATTATAGATACTGTAGGGCTCTTTAGGGGGGCATTATGTATACTGGGGGCACTAAGGGGAACAATATTTAGATTGGGGGACTCTATTGGGGACATTGTTTATCCCGGGGGCACTATGGTAGACAGTAAACATACCGAGGGAACTATAGGTGCCACTGGATGTCCAGGGGGCACTATGGTCAGCATTATATATACTGTGGGCACTACAGGGGTTGGGGTTTAAAAAAAAATCATCAGTCAAAAGGCCATTTAAACGGATGCAAAATGGCCATTAAAAGCTCACAGATCACCATAATATAGATGCTCACAAGGATATAAAATGGCCAAATAAAACTGGCAGTGTATTCATCGTGTGAATGTACCCTTAAACGGGGCAATTATCAGGAATGAATGTTTATACAACTGCTCATCCCTGATAATTGTCCCAGTCTTGATCCCATCTTATAGGTCAGGGGTGGGCAATTAATTTTCCCATGGGGCCGCATGAGAAATTGGGATGGTTTTAGAGGGCCGGACTAATATAATTAACTCAGTTCTGCTGCTCTGCCTGTCACTGGTGTATCTAGACGTGCTTGCTCTGCCTGTCACCAGTGTATCTGGACGTGCTGCCTGTCACAAGCACAGAGCACTAAATATTCCCTGGTTTCTGGCAATAGACGGGAGAAGGACAAGGTAGAAAAATGCACACTACTGGGAACTAACACTGAATGTTTCTTCTGCAGACGCAGATTTAACTACATACAGTAGCAGGCAGGAAAGACTGAGTACTGCAGCTCTCAGTCTCTGAGGTCAAGGATCCCGGCAGATACTGCTACACGGCAGATATGTGGGTCCAGCTGCAGCATCTTCCTCGCACCGACGGGCACGCGATCAGGCCCTGTAATGGCGGCGCGCTGCTGCAGGGGAGTAGAGAGTGAGCACGTGGTACCCAATGTAACTCCGGTACCACTCGCAGCTACAGGCTTTTCTCTGCGCAGTAGCTCTGGTCCCTGTGATCTTTCTAGGTACCAGAGCCGCTTTAGTGATGTTTGTTTGCAGTGGCATGCCTAGGGTGTTTCGCACCCAAGGCGGGTCCTTTCTCTGGCACCCCCCCCTCAAACCTCACAGTAGTATTGCCCTCATTGTACAACCTTCACAGTAATTTTGTAAAGATGTGTGCCCCCCTCACAATTGTAATGCCCTATTTGTGCCCCCTTCACAGCAATAAAGCCCACTGTGCCCCCTTCACAGTAATAATGCCCACTGTGCCCCCTTCACAGTAGTAATGCCCAATGTGCCCCCTTCACAGTAATAATTCCATCTGTGCCCCCTTCATTGTAGTAATGCCCTCTGGCTATGTGTCCCCTCCATATTACAAATGCCCACTGTGCCCCTTTCTTTGTAGTAATGCCTTCTGTGCCCCCTTCATTGTAGTAATGTCCTCTGTGCACCCTTCATTGTAGTAATGCCCTCTGGCTCTGTGCCCCTTCCATAGTACAAAATGCCCACTGTGCCCCCTTCATTGTAGTAAAGCCCTCTGGCTCTGTGCCCCCTCCATACTACAAGATGCCCACTGTGCCCCCTTCTTTATAATAATGCCCTCTTTTCCCCCTTCATTGGAGTAATGCCCTCTGTGCACCCTTTATTGTAGTAATGCCCCCTTTCTCTGTGCCCCCTCCATAGTACAAAATGCTCACTGTGCCCCTTCACATAAGTAATGCCCTCTGTGCCCCTTTGTATTAAAAAAACAAAAACAAAGCACCTACTCACCTTGTCCAGTTCCTGAAGTCCTCTCTTCTCTGCAGACACAGATCGTTCTGCAGCAATGTATGGGCTGTATGGCTGAGCTTATGCAGATGTCTGGGCTGCAGGCTCTACCCACACATTAAGGCAGCACGATCTCTGTCTGCACGCTAAACGGTGGAGCAGGGAGAAGTCTCACTGTTTCACCATTCAGAGCACCGCTGGCCTGAGGGAGAGGAGGAGTGCAGGGAGGTGAGTGACAAAACCAGCAATGAGCACTTCTATCTGTATTGATGGAAGTGCTCATTGTTTCTGGCACCCCCCTGAGATCTGACTCAGGCCGGGCGGGCCGGTCAGAGAGAGTAGGCAGCCTGGATGTGGCCCGCGGGCCTCCCCTTGCCCAGGTCTGTTATAGATTATGGATGCCCACCCACATTCAGAAATGTTGACTTGTTGTGAGTTGTATATGGGAAAAAGGGGCATCATATATAAGACTGGGACGCCCATTATGGTGCAAGGTTTTACTCCCCAGAACAGAATTGTTTGGTATTTATTTCAGTGTGCAGTTTTTCCTAAAATGGTGGCTGCACTTGTTACAAAGTGAAAGTAAGAAGCCCGGGAATGCAAAATTATCCATAATGCTATGCAGCCAGCCAATCCGCAGATGGCCATCCCCTGTGATGTCACAGCCCTATAAAACCCTCATCCCGCATGGTCTCCCCCATTGTCCTGTGAGCTGAGAAAAGGTGGAAATGGGCAAATGGTTAAAAGAAGAACATTGGAGAAGGGAGAGTGGAGGGAGACTGCAGGGAGAGTACAGAGAGACTGCAGGATGACTTATACTGCGTTAGTTTTATTTATTTATCCTTTTACGTATTCCTACATCAGCCATAAACTAAGATATGTAATTCAATACCAATAAGATGGAAGCCTTTATTATTCCAGTGCCAGCGTGCCAACCAATACTATCCAGTCTGCACCTATTGGGGGGCCAGGTCATGATGACCATCCTCATCTTTTTCTGGCTTAACTTCCTAGAAAAGTTAGCAAGATGCAGAGAGAGGAAGAGCTGGATGTTCCTGATGCCATATTTTCATCGATATTAGATGATGTGGAAAAGGAGAAAAAGCAGATGGCAGAAGAAGGGCTCCCACCTGTAGTACAGAAGAGCACTGGGGTTGGAGAAGTGGGTATGCCAGAGCTGATTAATATTCTGTGTTTCGTGTCAACCTGCAGGAGACTACAGGCAAGAACAGCAATAATATTCTTGAGGAAAGAAGGTTTGTACACAAACATAGAAGAGGATTCTTTACTGTAAGAGCAGTGAGACTGTGGAACTCTCTGCCTGAGGTGGTGGTCATGGTAAGTTCACTAAAAGAGTTCAAGAGGGGCCTGGATGTATTTATGGAGTGTAATAACATTACAGGATATAGTTACTAGAGCGGGGTCGTTGATGGTGTTGATCGAGCTCCGTGATGTTCGGGTGCTCGGGTTCTCTGGTCAAACACTAGGTGGTGCTCGAGTGCTCGATCGAGCACCCAAGTACAATGGAAGTCAATGGGAGAACCCAAGCACTAAACCAGGCACCCACTGGTCTGAAGAGGGGAGGGTGTCGGGTTCATAGGGAAAGGTGAGAAAATGGTGGAAAAAACACTGAAATAGTTAAGGAACAGCATGGGGAGGATGTCTGGATGCATCCTGGACACCAAAGTCGCTGCTATTAACGATGATGTCCGACTATTAAGCCACTTTTACTGAATGACAAAAATACCCCCCAAAACCCAAGATAACATTGATTTTACAGGAAATATTTAGGAAACATATATTTACTTGTACGTAAAGCGCAAGTAGCAGCACGCCCTCACCCCTAATGTTTTACACTGTCAGATCAGCAGCAGGCACTCGCCCCAAATGTTTTACATGGTTAGCTCAGCAGCAGGCACTCGCCCCTAATGTTTTAGACGGTCAGATCAGCAGCAGACCCTCACCCCAAATATTTTTGAGTGTCAGCAGCACTGAACGTCAACTTGTCAGGAAGAGGACCAGAGTGAAGAAGTAACATAGTAACATAGTTAATAAGGCCAAAAAAAGACATCTGTCCATCCAGTTTGTCCTGTTATCCTGCAATTTGATCCAGATGAAGGCAAAAAAACCCTGTGAGCTAGAAGCCAATATTCCTCACTTTAAGGGAAAAAATTCCTTCCCAAAGAGGAAGTAGTGGACGATGAAATCATCCAACCCAACATGGGAAGGAGGCAAGCTGAGCGAGGACAGCAGTACAGAGGGGGAGGGATGCGCAGCACCGCAACGGGCTGTAAGATGCGGTGGGGTGGCAAAAGGGAGAAGGCAGGCCACACCAACAAGTGTGGAAGATAAAAGAATTGTCATTTGCAACTTGTGCCGTACCAAAATGAGCAGGGGCATGAACACTAGCAACCTGCTCACCATCAGCATGATCTTCATGGCAGCAAAGCACCCTAATAGGCCTAATGCCTGGATCCACAATCGGTGTCTGCGGGTCACACCACTGCCTCCTCTTCCCTGTGTTACGTGCTAGCCAAGACGCAGGCCCAGATGCCTCCCCCCTGCACCTGAACCTTCGTAAGCACCATCAGCGAGCACATCCACTTCTGTGTCCCAGCGCAGCGTACAGATGTCCATACCCCAGGCCTTTGAACGAAAGTGCAAATACCCAGCCACCCACCCACCTACAGGTCATAGCACTAAATGCACACCTTTACAAATTGCTGCCGCTGAAAATGTTGCTTGTGGACACTGAGGCTTTTCGCAGTCTGATGGCGGCGGCTGTCCCTCGTTACTCAGTACCTAGCCGCCACTATTTTTGCCGGTGTGCCCTCACCGTCTTACACCAGCATGTGTCCCGTCACATAACCCGTGCCCTGACCAACACAGTTACTAGGAAGGTCCACTTAACGACTGACACATGGACAAGTGCTTCTGGCCAGGGACGCTACATTTCCCTGACGGCACACTGGGTGAACGTTGTGGAGGCTGGGAGCGAGTCGTACCCTGGGATGGCACAGGTGCTACCGACACAAAGGATTGTGGGCCCTACTTCCATCAGGATTTCCACCACCACCTACATTAGCGGCTGCAACCCCTCCGTCTCCTCCACCACTTCCACCTAGGAATTCTCATCTTGAAGCACTAGCAATCAGTCAGTAGCTGGAAGCAGTGTAGCACAGCGGCGGGGAAGCTGCACAGGCTGTGCTAAAACTTAATTGCTTAGGTGACAAACAACACACCGCCACAGTGCTGTGGCAGGGTATAAGGGACCAGGCTGACCTGTGGCTCTCTCCACTCAACCTACAAGCAGGCATGGTTTTGTCTGATAACAGCCGCAACTTGGTGGTGATTTTGGAGCTCAGCAAGCTCACACACATGCTGTCACACTCAGGCGTGGGGGAAAACCACACAGAGCGTAGGAGGGACAGGAGATTAGGCCTGGAAACTAAGGAAGGAAGATGGACACCTCCTAAAGGAAACCCTGACTCTAATCCTGACTTACTACCAGTAGGAACAGGCCTCAAATGTAGGCGAGTTCATACACAGGAACCTATACCAAACTGACCCTATAGGACCCTGGAACTAATGACAGGAATGAGTCTACCTATTCATCCAACAGGAAGGACGAACAGGACTCTCCCTCAGGCCAAACAACTGCTTCAACTTAGTGGTTCAGCGGTTTCTCAAAACCTACCCCAATTTGCCTGAGCTGCTGGTGAAGGTGCGCCACCTGTGTGCCCATTTCCGAAAGTCACCTACAGCTTCCGCCGGTCTGGCAATGCTGCAGCAGCGCTTACATTTGCCAGCTCACTGACTGCTGTGCGACCTGAGCACACACTGGAACTCCACCTTCCACATATTGGGCAGGCTTTGTGAGCAGCAAAGGGCAGTAGTGGAATACCAGCTGCAACACATTTGGCGCCTTTCCAGTCAGCCTCCGCTCTTCACAAGCGACGAGTGGGCATTGATGTCTGACCTCTGTGAGGTTTTACGCAACTTTGATGAATCTACACAGACGGTGAGCAGCAATAATGCTATTATCAGTGTAACCATCCCACTTCTGTGTCTGCTAAAAAGCTCACTGCTCACAATAAAGGCGGACAGCTCTGCATGTGGAAAAGGTTCTGATAAGCGGCCTAGTGTCACAGGGAGGGAAAAGTTTTAGAAAAGTTTTAGAAAATTGTACCTAGCTGACCGTGTAAACGTCCTCAGCGATCCCTCTGTGCCTTATAATTATTGGGTGTCTAAGCTGGACACGTGGCACGAACTGGTGCTATACGCCTTGGAGGTGCTGGCCTGCCCCGCCGCCAGCGTTATGTCGGAGCGGTTATTTAGTGCCGCTGGGGGCATAATAACTGCTAAGCGCATCCGCCTGTGAACTGAAAATGCTGACAGGTTGACGCTTATCAAAATGAACAAGGCCTGGATTGCCCCTGACTTCGCTACCCCACCAGTGGAAAGTGGCTGAACATAAAGGAACTTTAGATGTAGCTTTTATGGGCTCATGCACACGACCGTCTAAGTAGTGGCTGTCACATGGCCATTTTTAGCACCAATGAAAGCTTATGGGGCTATTCACATGGCCATTTTTTTAACGGCCAGTGAATAGCATCCGTCCAGAAATAGGACATGTCCTATTTTCTGGGCCATTTCAATGGGCCGACTGCCCTATTGAAATGAATGGGGCCGTGTTTAACGGCCAATTGATCTAACGGCCGTTAATAACGGGTACACTATGGCCACTCACCCTACCCACTTGCTCGTGCTGCACAGTCTCTGGTTTCTTCATTGAGCAGGCCCTGCTGATGGACCTGCGTTATGTGCGGTGACGTCACCACGTTGGCGCGCGCAGTGACGTCATCGCGCACATCGCAGGTCCTTCGGCAGGTCCTGTGTAGGAAGAGAGAAGAGACTGCTGCAGCGTGAGCAATTGGATAAGGTGAGTTGTTTTTTTTTTTTTTTTTTAAATCATCAAAAAGCAGCTGTGGGGGCATTTATTTAAACCATGGGGGAAATTATTTAAGATGGGGGCCTACATGTGGGTCATTATTAAAGTTGGGAACATTAAAAAAAATTACACTATGGGGGACATTATTTTACCAGGAGACCTACATGGGGGACATTATTTTAGCTGGGGCACTATAAAAAATTATTTACACCGTGGGGAACATTATTTTAGTTAGGGGTACTATGGAGGACATTATGGGCATCATGGGGGTCATGATTATAGTTGGGGGCAAGAAATAACTGCCAATTCAATTCATCAATTTTTCATGTCCGTTTTTAACGGACATGAAAAACTGATGCAAAACGGACATTAAAAATGGACACATGGCCAGAAAATGGATGCACACACTGATGCAAAATGGCCATGAAAAACTGTACAGTGGCGGCCCAGGAAGCATACAGCATCATAGCAACCAATGACGCCGTGCGCTCCCGTCCTCTGGGGCAGCACAAGCCGGGCTTTCACGGCCCGTATCGGGCCGTGAAATACGGTCGTCTGCATGGGGCCTAAGGTGTATTGAATACACTGTGTTTCCATTCACCCCTTCCTTCTTCTCGTCCTCTTCCTCCATCATATCAAACTGCTTATTAGGCTGCCCTCGCCTTTAAATATTTAAGAGGTTCACCAGCAGGGCCTCACCCCTAAGTTTTTAACTTAAAAAATGAACCTCACTGTGGTCCTCCTCCTGACATGTTGACCTAACAAGAACCTGTCTTGCCTAGCAAGAACCTGTCCCTGCAAACTGGGACATGAAGCTAGGAGTTTTGATTACTTTGTTTCTTGTGCTCTGCCAGCAGACACAGTTTCACCGCTCTCAGAGCCCTGGCCTCTGCGTGCACCATCAGCAGCAAGCCCACTTCCCTGTCCCTTACTGCTCGCCTTGCACATATTAAATGGTATATATGCAAGTTTGTCAAAAGTACAGTTGCGCAGATTTTTTTTAAGTGTATGAGCAGAAAAATGTCACCGAATCGCAGAAATGTTTAGAATGCACAAGCGTTATGCAGCAGACGCAGCGTAGGTAATGTCATATTACCTGCGCTGCGTGTGCAGTATAATGTTTGCACAAGGAGGCACAGATAGTGTAGGGCTAGAAATTGGGTAGGCAGGGCTAGTTGTTCTGTTTAAAAGACCCAAAAGTCCTTTTAAGGACTATTGTTATATCTGGCTTCAATATTATTAATCTTGGGGGTTCAAAATTAGTGCATGTTTGCCTACTCTTAACACCAGTTGTGCAGCATGTGCAGTACAATGTTTATTTATCCTAAATACCTGACATCCATTGCAATTTTTTCTGCCGCTAATCAAACCGACATTACATGTGCTGCATTTGCGGTACAATGTTTGTTTATCCT